>NW_019091418.1:2333647-2368779 GCF_001949145.1 Acanthaster planci
TTGGTTGGTTGGTTGGTTGGTTGGTTGGTTGGTTGGTTGGTTGGTTGGTTGGTTGGTTGGTTGGTCGGTCGGTCGGTTGGTTACCTGCGTTTATGGTAATACCTTGGCTGCTGCTCCCATGCTTCAGAAGGATTCTTTATGCGTACCTAGCTCTGAGTGTTGGAGGGAAAACTATGTTAGTTGAAGATTCAGTTTGAAAATATCCGGTTCATGCGTTGAACGTGAAGCATGTTGCAGCTTATTTGAATAATTTTTGCTGATCATCACCACGTAATATGAATAACGCATATTTTACATCCATAATAACCTTAGTCTGTTGCCGCCCAGGATCAAACCTAATATCTGACCTTACTGTGATAGTTTCTAATTATGGCGATCTGTTTGTAGTCACATGTATAGCGATCTGTCTCGAGATAGCGCCCTCTATGACAGAGATGCTGTGCGATATAGGAAGGTATTGGAAGAAAGACCGGATGATTTGCTGACAAAAACAACAAATGGGATGGAAGTCAGGTTTATGGGAGAACAAAGCAAGGCAGATTCAAATTACTGAGCTTACTCAACAAAAATGAGTACTGCATTAAATTAGGTAACCATTTCTTTAATGAAGGTATCTACAGCATTTAATTATAATTTTTACAGGAAATGTGAATAGCATCCATTCAGAGTGAAGCAACAAAATCCCTTCCCTTAATCCATTAATCACAAGGAAACCATTTTCCATTGTTTCGTGAATCTTTTGTATTCAGTGTAATCTGTTCAATTGGGGTGACAAACCATTAAAATGATAAGATAAATTAGGAAAAATTCTCAATACAAACTGGCATTCATTTGTCAAGACCCTTTATTCTGTTGCAGTTCTTTTTTACTCTGAGGTTCTGAAAATGAAAAGTTAACCCGCTTTCAGTACCAGATAACCGACACTTAGATACAGTCTATTCGTGCTTGTGATACGTAAAATGCTCGGAACTGAACAAGACTGTACTTTCAATAGAAAAGCTAAGCTTATCACAGAAATGTAAATTCACCTCAATACGACTTCCACAGCTGTAAAGATAAACATGTTAACCGATGTATTATCAGCCATAATCCAACCGTTTTAAATACAGATTTTTCCAATCTCAAACACTGCTTAGTGCATTTGGTCTGGGAAGCAACTAGTCATTTTCCATGCAAACGCTGTAAGCTCTTTCGAGTAAATATCGGCGGATTATAAGACTCGGTGATTACTGCTATCAAACATTATATTTTATTCTTTATACCTAATGTCCATATACCCACACAAAATTGCACCAAGTATCCATCAAGTATATCTTACAGCCTTGTGATATAATAATAAAAACATGAAATTTCAACAGAGCACCAAATCCAAAGAAAAAATCAATTTTGCAACAACTTAAGTGACAAAAATCCTACAATATTCCTTTTCGACAAAAAGACATGTAAATATTAGGAGTCTCTTTGAGATTGCACGAAACATTTTTTTCATGAGCATATCAAAACATGGAATAATGTCACTCATTTCCATTGATTTTGTCCATTTGGAGATGGATCTTTCATGGAAGGCTAGGCAATCGTCACAAACATGCACCAAAGTGCATATTGATTATACCCTTTTCGTACAAGTTGACCAGAGTTTTGAACTCTGTGTCAAAGCTATGCAAGTTTTTCTTTCCAGTTACGTCATTGTGGTAGTGGTAAGGGACATCACTGCCGTTGATGGTTGTTGAGTACGGCCAGAAACCGAAGACATTGATTCGATCACAGACATCAACAAGGGACAGTACCAGGTACAAACCTGCGGGAAAAATACGACGCTAGAAAGTTCTGACTTTTCTGTATACCCAACAGAAAATTCGAAGGAGTTAAAATCGATGCTAAAAAAGTTCACGAAAAAGCACTAGTGTCGGGTCACAGCAAAGTGCTTTTAAGTCTTCGCTTGTCTTAAAATCAAACACCGGTATTTATTTATGAACACTGTGTTGTCCTAAGTCTTGTGAAAAAAAACACAAGTTTACTCAAGTGGGACTCGAAGTGGAGACGGTTGTCTCAACACTCAATCACAGAGCTTGCCGGTGCGGGGCATAGCACGTAAATATAATAACTGTTGTCGCAAAAACCGAACCTTACAGGGTTTTTTATTTCATTTTTTCAGACGATGACAGAAAACCTTGCTTTTTAAATCCCTCGCAGACACCCCCACACACTCACCCCCACGAACAAAGTGCAGTTCTGAACTTGCAAGGCTTATATGACGAGCAGCTCTATTTAAGAATTAGAAAACCAAAAGGTCTACAATCACCGATAACCCAGTACCCCTTCCGTTAGTTTTCTGACAAACAAAAAAGTTTGGTCGGATTAAAATTATGGAAAATACCACTGACACTTGGCTTCATCTTTTTTCGATAATTTTACTGATAATTTTAGTGATAAAGCATCAATGTGTGGAATACTCTGGTAAGCTAGTTTAAAAGGTTTGCGGGGTGACCCTTACTGAGCTAGCCTGATCATTAGGGACAGTCATTTAGAACCACGTTAGTAGTGCACCCCGTCTGTATAGAGAAAACCACGCCCTTTTTCTTGGTTTTCTCGAGTCTCTCGACCAATCAGAACGCCCTTCTTTCATTTAAAATTGCTTAAAAGAAAGCTTAGGTTCGTCAAAGAAGGGTCTAAACGTTGAATCCAATTTAGAAATAATACCACTAAACTTCACTTTTAGGACGCTGTTTAATTCAAGAAAAATTCTTCTTCCAATTATCATCATTTTCGTCTCGCTACGGGAGTAGCGTTTAATTGAAAAAGCAAATCGCGTTTCTGTCATTCATTTTACCAATTGACCAGTCTTAAACTAACGTTCAAGACCAGCTCAGAAGACTGGATACTGATAATGCCCTCACCTTCGGCCAGTTGCGTTACACAGCATTTTATTCGTAGGATTGCCTCGCATTCCTTGAATTTCATGCGATCATTTCCATGATAAAAGCATTAACTGAATGATCAAACAAATAGGGGCGCGTGGCGGTGGAAGAGAGTCGAAATAAGCACAATACCACTTGGAGAGGAGACAAGACTATAGCAAGAGTTTACAAATTCTGCCTGCAGGATTGTCCAGCTTATGGAGAATAAACAATGGTATGTATGCATGGAAGGAGACGTGGGACCCCTGGGAAAAAATAATCATAGAGAAGGGAAGAGGTGGAAAAGAAAAAAAAAGAAATGATAAAAAGAGATGAAGGGTGTTTATCCTTTTTCGCTGATGAATGTTTGGCCCACTGGAAATTTTTCCCTGAAAAAAGGTGGTTTTGCTCCCTTCAGAAAAAATCCAGACAATCCCCATGTAAGCAACGGCACGCGTCCCCCAGTCTTACTGAGTTGACTTGAGCATTATTGAAACAGCCAGCTTGGTTTCTGACAGGGCTTAACGCGGACTTGTTTTAATGAATATCACACCTAATCGTGCTTATCTCTGAGGCCATTATGTGTTCAAATGAATGGTTAGTTTTCATCCTGAGTAATTTCTGACACTGTCTGCACGGTGTGGCCATACCAACCTCATTCTGTTCAACAAAACCGCCTCCATCACCAACTACAGCTAATAATGGTTTAGTAAAAAAAATACCCTGGGAAGGACGTTGGGTGACGGCCACTGTTTGGTGTTACTCACCAGGGCCGTGCACATGTGTATTTCATACAGATTGGATCATGATCAGTGATCTGTCGTTAGGTTACAGACACCAAAAATCGGTTAATGAATGGTGCAGACCAGCGTATGCGTAAGGTTCATTGGTCGCAATCCAGATCGTGGGAAACAAACTGGCCCAAGTTGAGAAGGTCCTTATTTATTTCATGACACTGCAAACCACAAGATACAGAAAGCGATATCGCTATGGTGTTCCTTCAAAGCCACCTTACCCGTTGTTGGCCATAGGCGGTTATTTCCTATAGTCTTTCGCCACAGCTTCGACACAGAGAGGAAATGATCAGGATGCCCGAGGACTGGTTGAACACTCTGGAACTCAGTCGCTGTGACCATGGTTCGTTTCAGGGTAGAAAAGTACACTGAAGCACCGAACATAGGCAGCCAAAGCTTACTGTCTTTGAACTGTTTGAGAATGTTGCCGAAATGAGAGCAGTTGGTCTGTGTCTTCAACCCATTCAGCCTGAAATCAAGGTTGGAGGCAAATAAAAATACATGATCGGGTTTGTGTAAATCCACACTTTATTCTTCACGGGTTTACATGATTTATAAGATAAAAAGTAAAGGCAGCTACTCTCTCGAAGAGCAAAAAACAAATACGTGTACAGTGTACATTGCAAAGTTTCAAACGAAGAAGATACATCTTACAGGTGACAAAAGAAAGCCAGTACCGACTGCCTGGTTCCAAGAACCAAAATTAAAGTGAAGGCAGAAAATTGACGACTTCTTACCAAACTTGGGCAGAAAAAGGAATGGAACAGGCTTTATAATATGTTCTTATATACATATCCATTTATTTGTACCATTTGCACGGCCACGTTTATCAATGTCTGGCGCTCATTTCCGTAACTGTGTTGAGAATAAGAATGGGACATCAATAACAGACTACCCACACACTTCCAAGTACGTCTACAATTATTAGTATTATTATTGATGGTTTATTTCAAACACTGTGATTGTAGCCCGGAGGCTAAATTGCCACAGTACACAGCTTAACTATTCAATGAAGGAAACACTGAAGCATTAAAGATTTAAAATAGACGCATCTCATCTAAAATAAACACAATACAATACGTGTACAATAATCGATAAACATCACGCATCAATCAGCGAAGTATTGCTCAATAGCGTCAGCTCAAAGGAAAGTCATTGCTTGGTAATGAAGCACCTTCATCTTTCCATCTTAAACCTCAGTCTTTTGGACGTCATGCGTGCAGCTGACTAAGCAGAATCGTTAGGAGCACAATAGAAACTCATTGCTAAACAAACGTACTTGTTTGCCACAAAAGATGGATTCAAAGTTGTGAAGTTTGTCTGACTGCCCACGTCCGTTTCATATCCCCAAACTGCGGCTAGGTTGAACCTGCAAAGGATCCAATTCTGACGTAATCACGTAGTCATACAGTAGTGTTTCCTGAAACCATATCACTGAAGCAAAGAGAATATTTGTAAGGAATGTGACATTTAGGAAGACATCATAACGTTGTTTCATGGACAAATTTGCTGCTAAAGGTTGTCACGTGTGCAAAATCTGCTGTAAGAAATTGGTGAACAATGTTATGGAAGACAAAAGCTGCAGTTGCCGAAGCAACGAATAAAAGAAAAGAACAAGTTGTTATAGATGCAAAATTTCCAGCGGTACGACTTACCATTATAAGACATACCCCAGTGCATTTGTAACGTCATGCACAAATACAAATTCCTCCCATGTCTGTTGTTGGCATTAGCGGGCTCCTTGAATTGAACAGGGACAACCTGGCTGCAGAATGGTTTTGTGCCCGAGTTTACATTGCATATTTACATATTGTTTGCAGACAACGCAGCGCGATGTGACCATGTAATAAATGTCAGGTTAAAACCCCTTCATGGCGGTATTATTTTGACCGCGACTGCTGCAGTGGGCTGTGGCACGCCCAGTATGCAAAGCGCTGTCCAGCAGCAGGCCCCATTGAACCAGCTGTTGCATGGTGAATAGATTGTATGTGTGGTAGTGTTTGCAGTCCACTGCATGGAAGGGGTTTTAAAGAGGGATGCAATATCAGGATTCATTCAGCATTACTAATTATAGAAGAGAAAGTACTTCACATGTACATATTATGTATAAATCGATTTCTCTGTTAACTCTAAGCCAGGGTTTACATGTAAATTAAAAAAAAAACTAAATTATAAATCAGACTTTTCTCTGGCGTTACAGAGGTATACATATACATTTACGAGCCATGGTTACGGTACTTTTGAAACACACCACAGCACAGTCACAGTCTGACATGGCACCATATTGAAATCACCTGCTGTACATAATTTATGGATGATAGGGCGAAAGTGCTAAAGTGATATACCGCCCTCTGTTGATGACAAATAAAGCACAAAGCCCCTTTATAACAACAATATCTAAAGAAGTAACAGGTCCAAGTTCTAAATAACAATGGGTGCGTTCGATTAGCTTCCCTGAAAACACCAGTGTTACACTCAAGGGAAGCCTCAAAATGAGGCTTATCGAACGCTGCAGTGTGTTTTCCAAGGCATTCTGGGAAAAAGGTCAAGTCCCCGCCTCGTTCCATCATGTACGTCCATGCTCGAACAGTCCATCCGTGACGTCATTACACTCGGGCAGCCTCCAGAGACCCGCTCGCCAGCTGGGGTAGTGGTGGCTGACACCAGGGCAGGCACGAACATCACGTGATGGCTAAACGAACGCTCTCGTGTAAGTTTGACTTACATGTGTAAGCTAATTGAACGCACCCAATATGTATATCCTTTTTTGTTTTCAGCCTTATCTCCATATGGTTACATGCAGTTTTTCCTCTGCCTATATATACAGGTTGGCACTGCTAAGTCAGATCCACTTCAGACTTGGCAGAAACTAGCCCGGACATGATGGTCCCTGAAAGATTTTCATCATGATGACGTCATCGGATGTCAAGTTACACCATATTCAATGTTTATTCGCATTACAACCTCATGAACTCATGAATAATGACATAAAAACAGTAAATCAATTTTGTTGACGTCCACAAGAACTAAAACCTCGAGATTCAGTTCTGTTCGTAATAGTGGCACTTTCTATGACGTCATCATTCCAAGTGTTTCACAATGCTTATTTCATAAACTCCTCCTTTCGTAAAGGGGTATGGATTTATACAATTTCATCTTTATGGCCAAAACAAACTGAAATAGTTTTGCGGTTACTCTGTCACAAATCGCAATCTCAAGTTAACTATATTTCACATTTAGAGAGAGTTAACTTTGAGAAATACGAGTAATGTAGGACTGCGAATACCTACAAGAACATGAGACACAAAGCCTTCGAATTGTGGTGGTTTCATGTTCAGGAAACAACAATGCAATGGAAATCAGTCCAATAAGTCGACACCTCAGAATGTGTAATATATACATCCAGCGCCATGTGTGTCACCCAAACGGGAAAGAAGAGAATAGCCAGCTCAAACTGCTAAAGAGAAATTCGGCCAGGGGCTCGTTTCAAGAATAAATTGTATCAGGTTTGTTCTAATGATGATTGCAATCCTCCTACTGCTGTCCCTACTAATTGTTACATCACTGCTCGACCATTACAGGGCCGAAGTTACCTCCAACCTCTCCTATCAAGAGCAAGAGACTTCTTTGGCGCCAAATGACTGAAACTCGAGCAGTATGATCTCGGTACAGTACGGTTAAATCACTGGATCAGGATACTACGTGTCATGATAGGTCAAGTCTTGATAAAGTTACTTTCATGGGACATTACACCCAAAAAAGTCTTCGGTTTCTGGTCAGCGCGCTCGTCGCCGTAGACTTGCTCGTTGGCAAAATAAAAATGTTTTCTGGCTTAACACTAGTCAGGTTGCCTGGCTTATTTGTTTCACACGAATCTGGCTTACTATCAGTAATCCTTCGTGGGTTTACTGACACTAAAGCTCGGGTAATGGATAGTGGGGGCAGCAAACAAGGTTCAACAAACAAGGACCAAATCTCACCTGGAGACAAACTGTGATTGGTCAATTTTCTTCCCACAACGAGAACCTCTCAAGATGCCACTTGATCCAACCACGCTGCAGCTTGCGAACTGTCCTTGTTTGAAGATCGCGTTCTGAGAGAAATAACATGAAAATAAAAAAAAATGAAATTTCTAAATGGTTGAGTTGCATGTGGTCCTTTAGGGTTAATGGTTTGTTGAAGATGGCGCTGACTTCGAGGTGATGGCAATAATCAATACTCACATGGAAACCTGGGCGACCAGGGAGAGGTAGATTATGCTTACTTGTCAGCATGTCACAATCACTGGGTTTTTCATTAAGGTATATTAAAAGCAATACCCCCAACAAAAACACAAGAGGCTTCTTCCACATGGAAACAAGGTCGTTTTGTTATCTGTGCTCTTCTATGGCGTGCAAAGTTGACATATAATCGTGAAACAGATATCTCTATTATTCATAGTGATATCTCTTTTTCTAATAATTATAGAGATATCTCTATTTCGGAATTATTGTCAAGTTTGCACACCATACTCTTGGCATATTTTTGTTGAGCTTTGTACTACATCAACAGTGGCATGTAGGAAAGTATACAAAGAGCATTCAACATCATAAATAATAATAATATAATGATATTACATCGTTTATTATGCTCTTTCCACAACGTTTCAAAGCGCCATTATTATCCCTGCACATTGGGCTCACACATCTATGAACATTCCTGAAATCATCTCAGCTCCCTTGGGAGCATACTAGCCCCGTGCTGCCATTTCGGCGCAAAGGGCTTAACATAACCCATGGTTTTTCACCAGCCACCTGACCTCGGTTACATTTGAGGACAAGGCACATCGATGTGCTTCGATTCAACTTGGACACTATTAGATGATAGATGGCGCATGACCCACAATTATTAAAATGTGTTTGCACAAAGTTACCCCGTCGCAGATGATGCACCACTGATCATTTGCAATGACCAGGCTGGAGAGTGTAGTGAATTTGTGTTTAGTGACAGATTCCCACCGTAAGCAAACATTAGCGTTACGCCATTGCCCTCACATCACTTTTCTGACCACACAGGCAATGTGGAGAATTCAGTCACTGACCACTTGCAATAATAAGATCTGGAAATTTCCGTACCTGTGGCAAGTAACTCCAGAGGGATGGAGTCATGTTCCGAGCCTTTCCAGCCATGTAAAATCGCATCTTTGCTCGAGGTGAGGTGTTATTCTTCGTCAATAAGAAATTCCCCGGACTGCCTGCTTTTCCTAGTTCAGTCCGAATGTCCGCCCTACTCGTGCCATTTAGAAAAATGAACTATTTAGTTAGTATTATTGTAATGTAACTTTATAAGTTCAGGAGTGACGGAGTCGAACTTGTTGGAAGTTACTCAGGCGGTAGATCGCTGAACGTTTTCAAGCCTCTTCAAGAAGCTGACACAAGTAGTCCAACTAGCCGGCCGTCAGAAAAAGAAGCAAGCAGGCTACTCTACATATATTTTTATTAGTCCGGGATCCGAAGTGGATAAACTGTTGATTTATACTAGAAAAATTACCTAGTAAAGAAAAACCTCTCAATGAGTTTGAGATTTAATAAGTCTTGCCCTTCCTGGATACATGGCTTGAAAAACAAATAGTTGCTTTATCATTCAGTAATAGGGGATCCAAAGCATCCACTATAATTGGTATGGTATCAGACTCTGCCTACTACATACAAACTCTCTTTGTTTTCGTCACTCTTTTGTTCACAGCTCAGTTCACCTGTATAAAATTTCAGCCTAATGGTAGATGACATCACAATATGCAAGGGAGAATATACACGTCGTTTTGTTCAGGCTATTAGTATTATTATAATCTGTAAACTATATACGAGCATCCATTGCAATAAATCTTATTCTAGTTTATTAATGTGTCGCATGTGTTATATTATATTACCAGCAAGAGTGTAGCGTGACAGGGCCTCGCTTATTAAAAAAGGGTTTGGTAGTCGTATTGGCTTTCAGATGCACAGCGAAACAATACTATAAGCTGATTTTTTAAACTCTCTCGGGATAAAGAGAAATTGTTGGTAACTTTGGGTGGTCTTTCCATTGAGTAAGGTTAGAATGTCTAACAATATCTCATGTCTGAGTTAGCATCTGCAATCTCAAGCTTTTGGGGGTAGATCCCGAGATTTCCATCGGCAGAACGAAGCATCTCATGAAACAAACACACTGACATCGTCAAGCGAAACCCTCGATCTACATTATACCCACTTTTTGCACGTAATGGTGAAACACCCCCTCCTGATGCATTTTATATTAATGGAACGAAAAGCTTATCTGTAGCTTACATCCTTACTAATTAGTCCAGATGCTTCCGCTGACTGGGCCTCGATTAGGAAAAACCTGATATTTCCTAGATACACTTTTGCCAGATTAAGGCAATAGTTCATCTCCACATGCGTTATGTGGTGCGATTCCTCTGATATGACAAAACAATGCATCTTTATAGGATACTTCCAAAAAACAGTGACTTTATTTTAATTTGTGCAATACAGGTTTAACTCGACCGTATACGATCCAATACATGTATTTCAAACCCAAGCTGCAGAACCTGCGAATAGAGTTTACCAATAATAATTTACATTTCACATTCACACTTACAGCGCATGTCAACTTGCCTATCAGTAGGCTACACATATTATACACCAGCAGCAATACTGAGCCGCTGAAAAAACGTGCACTGCTACCTCAACGTATATATGTGAAATTGAAAAATACCAATGCGTAAAGAGCAATCTCATTTTGTGAACTAACTTAGGAAAATATTTCTTTAGTTTTTATTCGGCCTTTCATGCTTTTGGGTTGTCAAAATTCAAAACGTATCTTCTTGTCGCGGAGGTCACTGGCTCCCATCCATCCCTTGTCGTTCTCCCTCCCTCTTGCGGTAGGAACCAGGTTACTGCACTGGCAGGCTTTTGTTTTGGGTCTAGCGCGATGTAAGTTGCTTCACCTTTGCGAAAAAGCCTGCAGTTGCAAAGTACTACTAACTAGTGACGGCCGTTTTATATCTGATTCCATGCACCCTCATCTACACAATGATTTATGGAAAAGTTATTTTAGACGACATGTACATGTGTTTGCGGTCAGATCATGCCCCCAGTGTAAGGTGCAGATGGCCTGATTGCTGTGCATTGATTTATCACGGTTACAATAGTCTACAAAAGCCCGTTAGTGCCACCGCTATTTATATTTTAAAAAGCAGCTAATTTTGTTATCGTGACAAGTTATTTTTTTTCGTGAGCAGGCTATTCATATTTTCAAAGGCAGCCATTTTTATTATTGTGAGCATATCTTTATATTTTCAAAAGCAGCTCTTTTATTTTCATGAAAAGCTATTTTTATTTTTTTGAAAAGCTATTTCATTTTCATGTGCAGTAATTTTTGTTTTCGTGAGCAGCTATTTTTATTTTCATGAGCATATCCTCACGTTATATAAAGCATATATTTAATAATGAGAAAAAACAGGGATTCTATTTAACAGAAAATATTATGAATTAAAAATGAAAATAAATAAAGGGCCTAGTTTGAAGACGATCTATTGCTGAAGTTGGGGACGACTTGGCTTGTCTTTACTTGGCAAGAAGCTGTAGAGCTTGCAGTAGAAAGGCTTGCAGTAAAAAGAGCTTGAATGGAGGATGTGTTGGGCTAAGTGCAGATGATGTTTAGGGTTCAAATGCACAGTCTCTCCTTCCCCTCGACTAATTTAGGTTTTGGAACGGAATTTATGTGGCTCTGGTCCAGGCCACCCACTGTCCAGCAACGTATGCATGTGTAGTTCAATAGGTTTACTCTGGTAATGTCTTTGCCTAGAGCAGGACAGGGACGAATTTCTAAGTATGGCAGGTGCGATGGAAGGAGAAATCACAGAAAGACAACAGAACAGTCTCTGTTCAGTCCAGTAACTAAGTGAAGTGGGAGGTCACTGGTTAGGGAAGTTATCAGCTCCTTCTCAAGGACTCTTGTCGTTGGTTGCAAGTTCTGCTACCAACTGCCCACACGCACTGCCAAGCAACCCACACATTTCTGAGAAATTGTATGACCTAATTCTGGGGGAGTTAGGATTTCAAAAAGTGGAGAAACAAAATTAATTCTATTAAATAATTATTAGAAAGATCAAAATTAGACCAGGAAAAGCTGAAACAAAGTAGTGGCTGATGTTACTTATTCCTTGGAGACAAGGCTGATAGTCGTGACGCTCTTTCTAATTACATTTGATTAAAAAATATTAACATTTTCTTCAACAACTCACTCTTAATGAAAACACAGAGTTAAAAAGTAACCATGAAAAAGAACAACAAAAGAAACAAGACCTGCTATCTATTCGCTCTTTGTACGATGCCGCCATAGGCAGAGCCTCGATCTGGCAGCTTTTTCCGTGTATGTTGCTTAGTAGCTTTGGGCATACTGCGTTAGTTCTTCTACCATCTTTACTATACGATTGGACGATATTTCAAAAGCTGTCAGTTACAGGCTCTGCATGCCCATGGCGGCAGCGTACAAAGAGCATGTACTGGGTGCAGTCCACTAATTCAAGTGAGAATATCTGGTCAGCTCATTAGCATTAAACTCCCCCCCGCATCTTTTGAAAAAAAGGAAATTGTTTGCCCCCCCCAAATGGTGAGATTGGGTAAATCGTCGCCAGGATCAACTGCCTGGGTCTTTGGGCTTTCCTGTAAGAGCAGAATGGCTAAAAAGTACGGTTGAAAAACGGTCCTAAGTGCCCGAGAAAGTTGAGGGTTACCACTTGAAAAATGGCTGCAATCAGACTTCGGAAAAATCACTTTTCGGGGGTAATTTTGTTTTGTGCGAATAATTGAAAATGTAATTGGTTTTTAACCCACAAAAAATTGAAACGAAACTGAAAGATTAAGGACCAGACAATTATTTCATTTCTGTTTCCGAAATCTCAGGGATGTTGGTATGCATGTTATTGGGCTCTAAACAGTGCTGAATTTATAATGTTTTCAATGGTGCTTGAATTATTGGACTGTGCCCTACTATGCATGTACCGGGGACGGAAACGAAAGAAAACAGAAAAGGCGCCCTCTACAAACACCATGAAGCAAAGGGCGACAGCACACGACGCGTCGCGTCGTGCGTCGTGTCGTGCGTCGCGTCGTGCTTCAGGCGACGTAATAGGCGACACGATGCACGACACGACGTACGATGCGATGCACGACGGTACGACGCGACGGGCGACGGAAGGGGCGACGTTTAGGCGGGAAAAAATGCAACATGGAAAGGACCTAAGACAGCACGACGCGACGGGCGACGGCACGACGCTACCCACGACGCGACGCGTCGTGTGTGTACAAACGTAATGGCAAGAAGGCGACGGTGCGACCCGACGGCACCACGCATGAGAGCCGTCGTGCCGTTGCGTCGTCTGGTTGCGTCGCCTGGAGGGAGGCTGGAGTAAGAGGGAGAAATGTTTGTCGTAAGTAGTACACCATGTCATTGAACGTAGAATAAGCCACGTCTCACGACCAAAACCTTGTTTCGTAAAGTTCTTGAAAACAAACAGCCGCCCTGGAGAAAATAATAACAGCTCAAGCAATTAAAAATAACTGCTTCTGAAAATATAAATAACTGCTGTGAAAAAAAATTAGCAGTGGCACTAACTGGCTTTCGTAGGAGTCAGCATCGACGGTACGGATTCAGCCAAGAAAAAAATAACCTTCAACCATGGAGTTTCACACCGTACATATACATGATACATATCCGTAAACTCAGAGCAAACGAATTTGAAACAGTTGTAAACTTAAGGATGCTGGCGCTGCACGCGTTATTCACGCAAGTCAAAAGATCGATTTGCTTTTTTTTTCTATGAAAAGTGAAATTTGATTTTCAAAACTTTACCTTGACCCACCCACCCACTTCGAAATAAAATCGAAATTAAAAAAACATCAAAAATGTTGAAGGCCCCCTTACCTGAATTCCCGTGTTTTGGCTACATCTGGTTTCCAGTCCTGTTTCATAATCCTTTGAAGGCGACTGAAGAGCTGTTTTGTGTTCTTCCCATAAGGATGCCGGTATTTCTTTGCAAAATTCCTCAACGAAAATGCAAGAAATGTACAATAACTACACTTCACATTAGTTTGGTATTTCTACGATTTTATCATTTACAAAATGCCTTATATAGCAATGCAATGCATGACCTATTGTTTAAGGTTAAAAATAGACCGTGTTCGGATTCACATGGATCTGGGTCACGATCAGTCATCCCCGTCATGGACACGACACCTAAATTTGGACAGTGGACAGTGCGAACCAGCATTGGGACTCAGTGATCGAGATCCAGACCTTTTGAAACAAGCAGGTCCTCTTAGGGTACTCGAGAAAAGTAGCCGAAACTGCAACTCTATCAAATCTTACCTAGCATTCGGTGCCGATGTAGTAGTATTGAGTGGTGCTGTCCGTGGTTGTCTACTGTCACTTGATACTTGTCCCTTTGATGCATTTTGCCTTGCCTTCTGATATCCGTGGTTCTTGATGTATGTACTAGTATGTTTTTTAAAAATTCATGATATACACTGATAAACTCTCTTGTATGAATCTACCTTTATTACCATTATTATATGCCTTACTGTCGAAGTGTCGCCTCTAAATTGTCAAGGCTGAAAAATCATATTTTTTGTCGGATCACAGGACTTTGAATGCTGCCATTCTGCGTGTGATTGCGTTTTCAGGAAGCCAAACCGCTGGTTCGCGTTTTAGCAGCGGTAAGCATATCTTCCAGAAATCCTGGTCTTCGTTTCGAAAGGGAAAAATCAGTCAAAAGTGTTAGTAAGCATTAACATTACGTTCTTAAAATAGACAAGCGGGCGAGACAGTAAAATTGCCGTTCTGTTATGGAAACACCTTCTACCAGAAGACTGTCAAATTCCATATCAAGATGAACCTGTGACTTCCCCCCCCCATCCAATTTTTTTTTTTCAATTAAAGGGCTCTTCTCAACCCCATATCAGTTCAGACAAGTGTGCTTGGAGGGTTTGGGTTCACTTAAGGGTTTACCTCCACCGCCCTGAATGGGTCGCTGGAGAGATCGCAGCTGTAAAGGTTTCAATCTGTCAAAATCTAACTCCTTCACATTCTAATGCACACACTGTATCCTGCCCATGCATGTTTCCCACTTCCGAGGTGACCCCCTCCCCATGCCTGAAGGACGTCCTCCTAGCAGCGATCCTCCTTGTATCTTGAGAAAATTGAACATGAGAAGCCATTTGAGGGTGGAACTCACTCATGATGCCATCACGCCAAGCTGGAAAAGCTCGTAAAATTCCAACATTCCTAACAGTCTAGCAAATACACATGTAGTACCATGCCTATCCTTGTTTCTTTGAGTGGGCACAATGTAGTGTGATTGCACCGTTTTGTTTTAATGCACGATAGATGACAAAACAGCACATGCCATGTATACTTGGGTCTTGTCTTGTCCCACGGCCTCACAAAATATCTGGGGCATATGACAAACCTTACAGGCTACAGTCAAGAGAGCTCTTAGAAGTCATGATGAGCGTTCGATTGTTTACCATTGCCCAGTGACGAGGGACAAGAACTACGTATCATTCCTGGTACTAGGCAACGGTAAACAATAAGACTTGAAGAGTTCCAACTGACTATAGGCTACACGTGCGCTTGATGTGTTCCAAGATATGCACTCTTGTTGTGTAAGATATAAAATATCACTCATAATTTCTTGGATAATTTCATTGCGTGGAAAATCTAACATGTAAATCGAGGTAGACATATTTTCTGATTGTAGATAATTTTTGAGTAGGGCACATACCTCCGAGGAAAAAGGAGTGAATCGAGAGATGTTGTGGTCAAACTCAAATTCATAAGGCCATTGTCCTTCCCCGCTAATGCACTAAATCCGCTAAATTATCCAATGGACATGTTTAAGCAACCCACATTTCATGTTTTCCCCGAACCTTGAATGTTGATAGCATCCAGACAACCGTCAAAACTCCACCGTTCAAGGACAAACACTAACCCTCGAAACAGAGAACTCTGAAGAAAAAGGCTTGATTGTTGGTATTCCTGTTTCATTTCTGAACGAACAGATCCCATGAGAAATAATTTTTGTGAAGGCTATCATAGATCCATAATATTATAGCTTTTTAACCGGAAGCATGAGGCTGTCTTTCGGCGGAAGTCACTCTGCAGGATATACCACACCACATGAACAGTATTCACACATGAACAAATGCTATACTGCGCGCATACTTGTATTTGCGGTCAGGGTGTACAGAAGGGACACATTGTATTTTAATACCACAACGAAATGTAATTTACTACTGCCCCAAATAGAGTACTTTTTTAAAAACACATATTTTAAGGGGCTTAACGATTCTGAGCCAAATGGGTTAAACAAATGCTATACCATTAGCAGTTTGATTTCATGATTTATCCATATCTGAATTTTCTTTCTCAGTATATGCATGTATAAATCTCACCCTTTAGTGAAGGATGACGACAATCCACGTGGGTGTGCATAATTCCATGAAGAGGACCTGCATGTTTTTGTGGCTGCCACACCACTACACTGACGTTGCTCCACAGCGATTTTTTTCATGAAAATAAAATTGACGTTGCTGCATAGCAAATTGGTTTTCGTGAAAATATAATTGACGTTCCCCTGCAGCGAACTTTTTTCATGAAAATAAAATGTTAATGAAGTCTCATCTTTTATGAGAAAAGGCACAATTCAGTATTTTAGCAAATATGCGCTAGACTTTACTGATAAATAAGAAATAAATTAGTAATATTAATTTAGAACGCAGTTTTTGGACAAGGGTCCCCCGATAATGTAGCAAATTGTTTTAGTTTCACGATGTCTGTGGTTGCGATCAGCTGATCTGCACAATCGCCCGATCGCTCTGCGCGATTTGTGGATTCTGCATGAAATCTCCATCCATGCTCCATCTTACTTCCCCATTTGGAACAATCTTTCCCCACTAGGAACAATTACTAATAGGCGATTGGCTCATTGACAAATTATAAGCAGTAAAATTGAGCGATCGTTCCCAACATCTTCAGACTGAACGATCTGTACTTTTCTTTCGCGAGAAAAGGGAAAATCGTATTCTTACCTTACTGCCTGGAGGTGATTGGAAGTGTTAGTTAGATCGTACTGTTGGGTGTTATGTCCAGTTAACCCATAGCTCGTGGTAGGTGACCAGTGCCTTGAGTTACCTATTCCAAAACCGTCCAGAAGACCAAGACTGACGACAGCCAGTGAAAGGAAACATAACAGAATGGCAGCTTTGCAGGTACGAGTCCTTAATGGTCGACTTAACCGAAGTAAGGCCCTCCTTAGGATATTTCTACTCATGCTGATAATGTGCTGGTCCCGTCTCTTCGACTTTCTTGCTCTGAAGTCATACCGTGCCTCACCCATAATAAAACAATGTAATTTAAATCATTTAATTCAAAGGTTGGTGTCTCCTTTACAAGAAAGGCGAAAACGAAACCAACAATGCAGTGTTCCATGGACTTCTAGGATGTAGTCTGCATCCCGGCGAGCTATATTTTGTGACAAAGTGTCAACTGTGTTAAATAGCATAACTGCGATCACATGGTGCATTGATTATGATTATTCAGCTGATCGACAGAACCGGACGCATGGATCACAAACACGAACACTAGACTAGTATATCGGATCATGCATCAGCTGCAGCGGGTGTCAGTGGACACAGTGTGAAATAACGTATTGCGCCCTGGCAGGCTCGGCCTCGTGGTTTAATTTCTATGGGGCGCCCTTTGTAACTTTATTAGTACCCAAAAAAAATCAAACAAAAATATATATATGGCAAAACTAATATATGTAGAACGAATGTGAAATAACTAAAAAACGAAACAAATATATTGAGGACGAAAGAAATATATATATGACGACACTATAACATACCAATCTATATATATAGGACAAAAACCTTTAAAGGACAAAAGTGATTTATATAGGACAAAAACTTATAAATATAGGACAAAAGTCATATGTAAATGACGAAACTTATAAATATAGAACGAAAAAATATAGAGGACAAAAACTAATATACAGGACGAAATTAATATATTTATATATAATGAAAGTTACAAAATTTAATATAGAGCAAAACTAAAAATATAGAGCGAAATAAATTAAATAGGACGAAGCGCCGCCACCTCGACGCCACACCGGTTGTGGTATAAAGCAAAATGTAATTTGTATAGACCGGAAACGTAAAATATATAAAACGGAGCGCCATCTACCGACCAGTTCTACTATATTTGTTTTATTTTATATTAATTTCACATTCTATATATATTAGTTTCATCATATACATGTATATCTTATTATCGTTTGATATTGTTTTGTACTAATGTAGTGGCAGCGCTTGCGTGCCCCCCCTGAGAGGAACTCAAGTATGCACGGGGTGGAGAATAAACTCAGGGTAAGGGATGGATCGGACACAAATCTGCTGTGATGAGTGAGTTTATTGTTGTCACAGATTCGTCTATCAAAACAAAATACTACAAATGAATAAACCTTAATTGATTACATAAGGAATACAAATTTGAAATAAATTACATTTAGGTGGCAGTAAAGCCCAGGCGGACTCGGTATTCCATCTGCTTCACTGGAATATGCCAAATTTAATGTTCAGCACTGCACGCCATGTGATACACTTCACACACTAACGTGATTGCACGCGTATTATTTAAACTCACGACATTCCCAAATTTTGCTATCACAGTGGGTTATTCTAATTAGCCACCCATGTGACTGCAGCACGCACACTAAATTACAACGTATGCATGACATACAGGAAAGTCACGAGTCATTAATGATAACGGATTACACATTCCCGACACAAATGCACTCTAACAACCCCCAAACAAACTCACCTGGTCGCCGAGGACTTACAGGCCCACAAAAAGTGGCCTGCAAGCCGGAAACGCTGCGGAAAAAGAGTGCAAATTCTCCAAAACTCCCCAGCAGAAGTGGCCGACCTCCATTCTAGGCACCCGCAGCGGAGAAAGAGATTGAGTCACTGCGACTTCGGGCCCAGCAAGAAAGTGGGTGGAGTTGGTATATCCATGCGCCGGATAAACGATAAGTAATCGTACAGTACCCCCCAACTGGCATAAAAGTTATTGAAAAAGTGTCATAATGACGACAAAAGAATGTCGGAAGGTATTCCAGTTAAAAATGTGAACTATTACGAAAAGGGACCTGGACCTATTTCCAGTACACGTGCAGGGACATAATGAAGTTTAACGTAAATCAACATCCCGTTGCCTAGCAACAACATAAGCACAATGGACAAATTGAGAGTGCTTCTCATCCTTGTGTCAGAAAAAAAAAGTTCGGGCTGATTCCCCCACACTGATAAAGTCATAAAGGGCGCCCCATAAATTTCACTCCACATTATTTTAGTCTGGATATCAGACCCGATGATTCTGACTACTCTATGAATCAAGGGTCCGGTACTACCCAATGTCCACGTGACCAAGAAATAGCCCAAATATTCCCCTGTCGTCCCATTTATATTTAGCATGTTCAGATAGTGTAGTTGATTTTCGGTTATTCCCAGCCGGGTAGGTAGGCTAGCTGTTGAACGCAAACTCTCGTATCCTAATGGAAGCAGTTGATCCATCAATATTTGACCTTACACACTGAAATCAAAGGTAACCTTGGCCGAAATGCCAGGCGAAATGCAGAATGTAACTCTCTTTGACCAGTGCAAGCTCTGTGCCTGCAACATGCTCCCAGTGGGGATACACTTGCAGTATTGCCCACTGGATATGAGAAATTAAAGCCTCATGTTGCTACCTGACTCTGACCCTTGCGTCATATCTTTTTATGTCCGTTCCTGATGCCTGAGCTAAGAGTTTCAATCAAGAGTCGTCAGGAAACCCTTGGGCCGGAAACCAGACTACACATTATTTTAGTTTAACGCATGCTCCAGGATCAGTGGTTTACGGAAGCGTATTACTGCCAACGCGAAAAAAGTTATTTTTCTCGTTTAAACGACTTATTATCTTGTTTAAACGAGATATTAGGTTGTTAAAACGAGAAAGCAATGTCGTTATTGAACGAAGTTGCAATATGTCGTTAAAACGAGATAGCAATGTCTTTAAACGAGATAACAAATCTTTTAATCGAGATAATAAGTAGCCACGGGGGGGGGCTGGGGGTATGTCCCCGGTGAATTGAAAAAGGCTATAACAAAAGCTTTGCCCCAAAATACACACAACTGAAAGCTGGTGTCCCAATAAGATGCTGGTGCCCCCATGTTCCGACCCCTCGCCCCACACACACATATACACACGCACACTATGTACATGTAGTAAAATCGTATTATAGCTACGCCTGCCCACTGTTATCTCGATGAAGGCGGTTATTCATGGTAAGTGAAACTTCTTCCAATTTATTCTATGATTTTTTTTTCGTATACAAATTTGAATATAAATGTTTTTAGTTCTTCCCTTTTTCGATTTTCTTGCTATTATTAGGAAAAGGGACGAGTTACGAGTTTGGAAATTTCACCAATCACAGATAAAAACAACAGCAATTCCAGCCAGGATAAAGCTGAACAAAACGAAACCTTATGTTTTGCAAAGTGTGGCTACCAGCCTCTGCTCGCAAATCTGTATGTCTGCATTGTCATCCGCTTAGTGAACCTCAGCACGCTGACACTATATAGCTGCTTGAATTCTTGACTTCCCGTCACAATGAACTGCCCAATGATCTACTTCCAATGAGGAAACTTGCGGGATGTTTGCATTATTTACGTCGTATCATGTAGCGCAATGGCTCATACAACTGAAGATATTGGGAGTTTACCAAAATTGACCCAAATATTTACCCAAATTGACACTGTCTATGAACTGTGCAGGGCACCGAGCACGCACAAGCACGATATCAGTTTTAGTGGCGCCTTCCGTCATTGTAACCATACACATACATGTACGCATTATAGACAGCAGCGCAGGACTGGTGCAAATTGATGTTATGTCTAGAGCGTGCTGTGCATGCCAGGCAATTAGTGCGTGGTACTCTGGTTTTGACAGTGGCATTTGCCAAGTATGCGCCCGCTGTGTAAGTTCCCCGGAGCCGCCGTGTGTACATGTATTTGCAAAAAATCTCAAGTTCGGAGCTGACATAAACATGTAGTTGCGCAGAAGCATACGAAGGTAAAAGTAAGGGCGCTGTGCTAAATTCTGTATCATCCGCAAAAGGTGACTTTAGTAGTCTGTTGTGCGTTTTCAGAATCAGCCAGAAGGGAATGACGATAGAACATACTGAGGGAGATTGTTTGAGTAAAGTTAATGGCTAGGTTCCTGAGTTCTGTCTGAGATCTCATCAAAGAAGGCTGAGAGACTGGGCGGCAGAGAGAGTGCCCAGTATTTGCCTTGCTTGAAGTGCTCGTTGTCATCTGGAATCCTTCGGGCCGCCGTTTGTTTCACAAGGATCTGGATCTCAATTAGCGATCCTACGCTGTTCAAGTTGCACCATCCATCACATGAGTTTTGGTGTCCGTAAACCAACGACAAGTCAGTGATCATGATCCCGATTCCTGTGAAACAAACACGGCCCAAGTTGGAACTTGTGAGATATTTTAGTGATCTCAGCCTGAAGTCACCGAGTGAGGAGTTTGCCGAGTGCAGATTATGGATTTCAGTGGGATGTATCATCGCCTGTTAGGAGTGAATTTCCTTGTGAATGTGCCAAATACAGTTAAAATACCCGAAACTCATTTGACTTCACCACGTCATTTTTTATTACGTTTTGATATTAAATTCATCTTTTCTCAAAGGATTTTTTAAATTTATAACTTAATACTTTTTTTATTTGCAAAAACATTCTGGTTCACCGTACTGCGATCTGAATGAATTGGTCTTTATCTACCACGCTAGTGTTATCCTCCCCTTTTGAATTGTTGGTGTTTCGGTGATTGTCACATGTAATGAAAATTATCTCTGCTGGAATTTAGATAGGCCTAAGCAGACACCAAAATAAACATTGTTACCAAAGTTGCTAATGTGTATATTGTGATGACAGAACGTCAGCAATATTAAACATAGTTGTATAAGAAAATAGCAATGAAAGAAAAACAGAAGCGAGCATGTATCTTTAGGTGTAATTGAAACAAACAAATAATTAATTTATACTTCAAAGTATTTGGAACTGTTGATTGCTTTTTTATTATATACATGAACCGAAATGTATGTTAATTATTACTTGCTTGTGAAGATTGGCTAATGTCTTGAACTCTGCTTCAAAGCCAGTGATGTTATTTTGGTAGTGGTAGGGGACATCACTGTCGTTGATGGCCGTTGGGACTAAGTACGGCCGGAAACCGAAGACATTGATTTGATCACAAACATCGACGAGGGATAGGATCAAGTACAAACCTAAGGACTAGAATAAAGATAGGGTATTTGTGACGTGGTCTGTAGCAACCAACAAAAAGGGGGGGGGTGTGGAAAGTCAAGTCAGCGTTGGGCATCACTCGATAAAAATAGCCTTATACTGTGCACATTTCAATTCGATTTCAGACCAAGCATTTTGGAGGTTAGAAGTAAAGATGTATACTTCCAATCCAATCTGATCCCCACGCAATCCGACCTTAGATCGGATTGGATTAAACGCGATTCAGTTGAATGGGGATCGGATTCGGAATTGATACTGTAAATATTGTTGGATCGTATTGGCCATCTTCTCGGTAATCCGACAAAATGCAATGTTTCTCATTAAACTTGTCTTCCATGATCCATCATCATGAATATAAAATTGTTACATATGGCATATTATCTCTTTGATCCAACAGCAGGAGTGCGTAATGACGTGGGACAAAAATCCTGCCGTTTCAGCTCATTTATGGAAATTTGCTGAGCGTCAAATCGCTTTCCAAATCTCGGTTGTTTCGACAGAATTAAGGAGGGTAAAAGATTGTATTTTCTTCTCCTTAACCTCATGTGGGCCATGTGTGTTCTTCCTTCACAGTCTTTCGCCACAGCTTCGACACAGAGAGGAAGTGTTCTGGATGACCAAGTACTGGTTGAACCATCTTGGACAGGGAAGTAAGCTGTAACGTTTTGGTTATGATCGGAATATTTGTCCATTCAGAAAACGCCGACAGCCACAAGAAGCTACCCCTTGAATTGTTTCAGAATGGTATCAAATCACGGACGGAACTGTTAATTTTTTCAGACTGTAAGGTGGGGAGAAAAAATGGAAAATGATTATGTGAAGGGGCTAATTATCCCAAAATTTCTGACTTCATAAATCAGGACGTTTTTGCACAAAACCCCAACAAGAGGCTTGAAAAATGATTTGTTACCCATACGAAAACATGAATGCGTACCCGACTGATTTCCTGGTTTTTGAAACCAAACCCTGTAATGGATAATGTACGGAACTTAAATAAAAACATTTACTAGGTCAGTTACATATAATAATTGGGGTGTCTTTATTACGATCCCTTTTAGAGTTGTGAAGTTGGTCTTTCGTCCAATGTCTGTCTCAGATCCCTGAACCGAGGCTAGGTTGAACCTGCAAAGAATTCCGTTTTTTCATAGAAACGATTGCAAAATTTGCTTACGAAAATATAGTACATGAAAGCACAAGCTGCCTTTCAACACGTAAAACGCACGGGCTTGGCTAAATTTCAATAGAGTTATGCGTTAATCTTAAATGGGACCTTGAAATATCCAGTTGTGTGTCCAATAAAGAGGGTAGGCAGGAGCAACTTGCACCCTCCCCCATAAGATACGTGTATTGCCATTTTTAAGAAGTTTAAAGGACTTAGATAGTTTGGTCAAGACTAGCTCCTTTCTGTTGGGGCCGAGGTACGGGTGAAAGATTAGATAATTTTTTGGGAATTTCAGAATTCGGGGGCTTCGATGATCATGGGGTACAAAGGGGGCTTATGGTTTTGAAATAGGTACCGTAGTCCATAGCAAGCATGTGCTGCGCTCTGGCTATAGACATACCGGGCATGCAATAAAGCGGTATTTGCCAGATGTTATTAACCCGGGCAGTTCAAACTTTTTCTGTGTCCTTCCTCCATGAGTATACTAATAGTCGACCTGATGCAAAAATTACATCATGAAACGACTGCTTTGAGAGCAATTTGAGTTTTCGTTGTAGTAATACTGCATAATTTCGGGGAGGTTTTTTACCTGAATTCGCGTGTTTTTTCTTCACTCGGTTTCCAGTCCTGTTTATTAATCGATTCCAGGTGCCTGAAAATCACTGTAGTATTTTGCCCGTAATGATGGCGAAATTTCTCCGAAAAGTTCCTGAAAAATGACAGTGAGCCGTTTTATTGCATTGCCACGAACCATTGGAATCATACGGTTTCCAGTCCTGTTTATTAATCGATTCCAGGTGCCTGAAAATCACTGTAGTATTTTGCCCGTAATGTTGGCGAAATTTCTCCGAAAAGTTCCTGAAAAATGACAGTGAGCCGTTTTATTGCATTGCCACGAACCATTGGAATCATACGAGAAGGAAGATCATTTAAAATATATTTCCCCACCAATTTCAACAAATTTCATGTCTGTGCCCAACGGTTTCGCTTTTGTTCCCACTCGCATTCACTTTTGTTTTCGAACCATGTTGTTTGTTGTAGTTAGTCCATAAGACTCCAGTTGCACCAGCCATATATGCTATAGTTCTGACATTCAAAAACGCACAAGCAATCTAATTCTTACTCATTAAATCGCAAAGGATTTCGCTTTCGTTTATAGTCAATAGACCTAAAAGCTACGGACGTCACGCTGTGTGTACGTACTTTCCGAGGGTTGGGGCTTGATTGATCATTGTGTCTCGCTTCGCTGGCAGGGAGAAAGCACACATGTAAACGTAGCGGGACGTCAATGTAATGGGTCCTTAGGGAACATTAAAATGGTGTGGGTACAGAGTACATAACGCAATGTGGCTCAGAAAAACTAATTCGATATATTACTGTTTTATTTATCTCAAAAACCTAAGCGAATATACGTGAATATTTTTTTGCAATATGCACGTGGGGTATGGTGGTTTGAACAAAAGAACCGGAAACTTGCCTGTATGTGATTATTGAGGGTGAGCTCGAAGCCTTTCTCTCGGGATCTCGATTTCGGCTCCAATTTTGACTCGGTTCTTGAAATCTGTAAAATGTAAGAGACAGCCAGGAACGATAACTAAATTCTGCCATTCAGGCCTACACTAGCCACATTAGGTTAGGACCAAGACCGAGGCACTGTAACATAAAACTGTGATTGATGTTAGTGAGGATTTAGGCTTTGCTGGGGTCGATCTTGTGGTCTTCGATGTGGGAGTGCTTAATTACTTGTTTACTTGTAAACTAGTTTACTTGTAACCAGTAGTATTTGATCAGTAAGCTGCAAAACTGAGAAGTGTTTTGTAGTAGTATCAGGTTTATAAAACATTGCCAAGCAAAAGACAAGAGTGTTTCTTGCTCGATTTGCCGCCTTATTATGTTCTTTTAAACCGACACCGACACGGCGTGTACGGGGCAGGTTGGGGGTTTTTCCACTTTCTAGTCCATATTTGTAAGCAAAGCACATCTTAAATGTCAAAACGTATAACCCTGACTATGCATATTCATAAAAGGTATTGGCTGAGGAATGCGCCATTACCATCAAGGTGTCGGGGGCATTACTCCAGATTAGGCAGTCATTATTATTACCTATGTAAAATCCAGGCCACCGTAGAAATTAGTAATGATCAGTCCTTGTACCTGCCTTTGGCATGTCTTTGAGTGTGCAGTCTCCAAAGCAGAAAAACTCATCGTTACTAGTTTCCGTCTGCCTATAGAGGAATCCCAATACGACGCTTTTAGCGTCGATCTGCGCATTTCCGCGTTTGAAAACGAGGCTGTATGTGTTAGCGTCTATTCTTAATACGATCAGACGATGGAAAGTACGGAGTCAGGACACAAAATACATAACGGTATGTTACATTCAGATTTTCCAGACTTCAACTTTTTGTGGAAGAGTCTTTCAGGATGACTCAGCACGTAAAATCAAAAGAAAAATAATGGCAATTTACCGCGAACGAATGTACCTGCGATGGTCGTGGTTTAAACTGAAGTGGCGCCACACTTACGAACCGGACACTGCATGTACTTTGTCGACTCTGCGGGCGCGTGCGATGAAGTTCCACACAGAGAGCCTCGGTTTCGATGCGGATATGCGCAGATAGAGCTAATGTGAAATCCCTCTATTCAGTTTGGCTGTGGGTGCTAGGCTATTCAGTTTGGCTGTGGGTGCCAGGCTGCACATGTACATGTACTTATCGCGTGTCCCACGGGTGACATGGATTCGAACAGTGATTCGGGTCACGGTGTCGACTATTTATAATCCATTCCATATGTGAATATGACACAAAGGATGCAGGTCAAGCTTGTCGAATTTTTGAAGATGGACATGAGGAGACTGCTCTGATTTTGTCAACAAGCAAGGCTGCCAATGCCGGGCACTAGTTAGAAAAGAGGCAAGATTGAGAGAAAATAATTACGTACATGAGCTGTTTTTTATCATTTCCCACAGAGACGTGCTTTTACAGGATTTTGAATCGGGTCAAATATTGCTATTCTTCTGTTTTGGGGGGTTTTTTTGTAGGCTGGCTAATGAAGACCCAGTTCAACTTTGATATCTCGGATACAGAGGAGGCCACTGCAGCCTATGCTGTGGGAGTTGAACAAAAGTAACAGGTGGTTACAGTGCAATCTAGCAAGCGGTTTACAGAATCACACTCAGAGACTGAAATGAGACAGCAGGGGAAAAAGAGGTGAGGAGGATAATGAGATCTTTATATGCCCCGTGCTGTTTGTTTTAGAATAATTTATTATTCGATTATTCGAAACTTGCTGATCGTTTATTTGTGCCAGTGTAAACTTAAACTGCACCCTACGTGTTAAAAGTTGCAGGTAAAACATTCAGGATGTTTTACGTGTGGTAATTGCCATTGTGGAGCCTTGGTCAACATTATTTTGAGGGCATATTTTGTTAATATAGATACTTTATTGGCAAAAATAGCATCTTAAGTATGTTTGTATGATATACGTTCTATACTCGAAACCGGCAAATTGCCATCCAAATATTCGGTTGGTGACCGATTGTTCGTAGTCGATCTATTCGAAACAGCCCTGAAGCCCGATTGTCAGACTTCGTTGTCACATGCAATAGCGAAAGAATGGCGCTTCCATAGGTTAATCTTGTCTGCACTGTTTTTTGCAGTTTTGTTGATGCTACCATGAGGAAAATCCACTCACGTCACCAAACTTTTCCGGGATTGGCAGAAACAGGGCAACAAGACAGCTACAGACCCATGCTACAATATGAGTCCCATTGGAGTTCCGTTTGAGGAAATGACAGCTGATGAACTGAACTATTGCATTTTAAGTTTTGTTGTTGAAATAAGCCGGGAAAATGTTGACCATTATCCTGGGGAGACTCTACGAGGAATGGTTCTCATGCTCGAAATATATTTGGAGACTCGGGGGATGTATTAAAAGTTTATGACTTGTCTTTATTTAATTGATAATGGACAGCAATTGTGTTTAATATCATTGTTTCCGGAAATGGCGAGTTTTTGTGTTGGTAATGAAGAGTTATTATATTAGTGATGATTAGTTATTGTATTGGTAATGATGAGTTTTTGTCTAACAAGCCTTTACCGGTCAGTATTGCCCTACAGGGACAACAGGAATATACCCCATGCCTGGATTTTACTACAAATTAATGTACAAAGATTCAACGTGAAATGAACAACGCTTGTTCTATTGACCATTCACATCAACCCTTCTTGTTGAAGTCCAACAGGTAATAAATATTGATAATTTCACCATAAAGTCGACCAGTCCTTTCGAACTTTAAACATAGTTTAATGGATAACTACGGGAAGTATCCGGTTCGTCGGTGACTTCGTCGTACACGCACACACCACTGACCGCAGGCTTCCATTGGACGAACACTCAAGGGTGCACTGCCCAATTCAAGGAAAATTCTTCGGCAGGCCGAGGCGCTGAAAAAGTACCCCTACAGTTTATTTGGAATAGAGGAGATTGTGTGGCCCAAGAATTTGTGGGATTGTAAAAGAATGGCCCAGAATGAACTCCCTAGATTCAAGGGCTCCCAAATTGTCCCAAGAGCCTGAAAAGGTGGAGGGATGTCATTTGAAAAATGGCCGCTGACAGACTTGGGAACGTTCACTTTTTGGAAGGTGAGTTTGTTTTGGGTGGATAATTGAAAATTTCATTGGTTAACCTATTAAAAATTGGAAATCAATTGAGAGCTGAATGACCCCAGAACACTTTGTTTTTTGTTTGAGAGGCCTGAGGGACTTCGGTTGCCCGCACCGGGGCTGCAAACGTGGTCGAGTTTACATTGTCTTCAATGGGGCTTCAATTAGTTCAGTGCACCCTCAAGTTGCGGGTAAACTTCCGGTTCCATGTAACTCTATGTATAGTGGGCGGGTTTTGAATTGAAGTGACATCACACTTACGAACCGGATAGATGCGTGCTTATCAAGATGGAAAACGTGCAGTCCACGCATTCACATGTACGTTGGTACGGTGCTTACTATTGAGAATCCCTTTATCCTCTTGGGTGATTTACAAGGAGGATGTCCAGTACTCAGTGTTTTTGATGGGTACTTGCTATACCCAACTAAATTAAACTGGAAGTCATTTATACAATTTCGCACTCTCTATGTGAAAGAAAGAATAACACGGCGCTGCTCGTCAATTTTGAGTAGCCCTTTTATGGCTCTTTAATAAGAGTATTTATTGGGAAAACCACTCAAAAAGATGCAAACTTCATTATAGTGGAGTTGAAGACTCCACTAACTCGAAAAAGTCCTCAAATTGTTCTTCAAAGAGTGGGTTTTTTTTCACTCTCATACATTTCGAAAGCACATTGGCTGTATTTAATTAAGGGTTGTACTTCCGAAATGAAGAGAAACACAACATGAACAGGGTTTGTATAGTAAGCGCCGGTGCGTGAGCAATGCACTTACGCACTCACAGGGAAGAGCTGTCAAGAGCTGTCCCTGAGGTTAGTTTGCTGCAGACCACATGTGATACGTACATCCAAGCATCATGGTCTTAAACTAGTCTTACACTGTCTATTGCCAAGTTACAGTGCGTGAACCCATTGCCATCCGTTTGATCTTTTTTCCCCTTTGAGGCTACCATGGCGGATATTGATTCGATTTTCCCCGCGCTGACTCAAACGTCCCATTCGTTGAGCAAACAAAAAAACTCAATGTCGTCAACTTTCTCTTCATACAGCACCATCTGTTAAAAAGTCATTTCTTTGGGCGTTGTGGTTCTACAGAGTAAAATGGTTGAGTTACAATTACGTAGGCATATCAATCAATACACATCTGTGACAGTGAAAAACAAAATAGGTTCAAATAACAAACAACAAAACAATGAGCAAAACAAAAATAACTCTGTCGTCAACTTTCTCTTCATACAGCACCATCTGTTAAAAAGTCATTTCTTTGGGCGTTGTGGTTCTGCAAAGTAAAATGGTTGAATTAAAATTACATAGGCATATCGATCAATACACATCTGCAACAGTGAAAAACAAAATAGGTTCAAATAACAGCTTGACAAATTCTAAGTACATTGAATTTAAAGTCAGGTGTTTTCAGCATAATATGTTCACATTTGTTGTTGATTCGTAAGAATGCAAGGCCTCATAAATAAAATTAATAATTTATTATCTAATTGTAAATGGAAACGTTGGCATGTTTTTCTCCAAATTGGCAATGCAAGGTAGTGTATAAAGTGAAATCGATCGAACAATAATTTTTTTCCATCGTCCTTGCTCCTGGACGAATAATTAGATGAATGCATGTACTTGTCATGATGTCAATCACGCTTTTGATTTCAGTGTCATATCCATGTTGGAAGGGAAGTGGGTATTGCTTGTTTTCCTCTGTACACGACTTTCTGGACTTGACTGTCCCAGAATCCTCCCCAATCTAAGAAAGGAGGTGGTAGTTCCGTTCCAAAATGCTCGTGTGTTGTGACCAATCACTGCCATTTGATTTTCTCCCAAGCCTTCATTCTTTCCCCTCAAATCACCGAAGTCACTAAACTATGAAAACTGCAAGTGATTTAAAAGATTTTCTGTATCAAACGTTACCAGCGGAACGCTGCCTCAGTATCCCATGTTGCTTTATGGCTTGAATGTAGTATTTAGACTGGCTTCCAGAAGGTGGCGACATCCACAACAGAAACTGGCGTAACAGTATTGTCATACAGGGGGTGCCGGGGGGCTCGGAGACTGGCTTGGAGCCCTGCGACGATTTCGTCAGTGATTTCCTCACAAACCACATGCAGCTCGAGGGTGCTGATGATATTGAAATCGACCCGTGCGCGTCGGACTGGCCAACTACCGACTGCACTCGTCGGTAGTTTTCGGCAACGTCAAAGAACTATTCACTGTCGACTTCTTCGATATGCAGATCGAGTTCATCCTCAAGAACGCTTCGAAACACCTCAAGAACAAGGACTTCAAGGGTCACAACGTTTTCTTCACAGATAATGTTACACACAAAGTGAGAGCTGAGCGTAAGGAGCTACGAGAAAATCATGTACGGCGTATAGAAGAATGCCTAGGTCCATTTCGCGTACACACCGTGGTCGGTACCGGCGATGATACGGGTACAAGGTCCGTGACGGCCCGTTCAAATCATATCATTTTTGGGGAGAAATGTATGATGTATCACAAGCTTCATTAGTTTGCTTGTATCTTTAATGCATGTATATTGTTTACGTAATATGTAATTGTTGTTTTTGTCTTGTTTTGTGTTTTCTGGTGTAAGACTGTACATCATAGATGTTTATTCCTGTTGTACCTTTGTGTTACTCTGCTTTTTATGTATAACGATTTGAATTAGTCACGTAACTCATGAATCCGTTATGGTTACAATATAGATTCAGATTTCAATTTTCAAGTACCAGGAATTCAGTGTAAATTCCATTTACTGGTATGTTCAATCAAACGTGGTTGAAGTGAAAGTGCTAGTGCGTATATAATTATAACATGCGAGATTTAGACGATGATAACATTGAAAACGTTATTCGTGATCTGAATGAAACTGACTGGAACTGTGTATTGTTACTAAATGATATCCAATCTAAGTTCATGTAAAACAACTCTTTAACGAACATTTTCCCGTGATTTTAGTTATGTATTGTTTCGATAAATCGCATAAATCTCCTTGGGTGAGTGCGGGTATTTTATACGATTCTATCAGGAGGAAAAACCACTTATATAAGACGTTTCTTTGCTTTGTATAAAATAAACTCAATTCTGTTATAAAGATATTGAAGAAAACTATTTAACAAAAATTCAATCACCAAAAGAATAACAATAAGGGTACCTGGAAACTCATAAACTCACTACTCAATAAGCCTAGTCAAAAACCGAATCCTGGTTATTTTTGCACTGACTGTATCTCTGAAAGCAAAGAAATTGCTGAACAAGTATTTTGTTGACATAGGGAGCAAACTTGCCAATGAGCTGCCGTTATGAAATTTCCCTTTTGATGAATTTTTAGGTGACAGGTGTTCGAATTCATTCCATTTTACTCCAGAGATTGTTGATCATCTGAACAGAATTCTTACTTGAAAGGCTTCTGGATTTGATAAATTGAGCTCATTTGTTATAAAACAGCAGGCTAAATATTCACTGGCCATACTGCTGATATCTTCAATAAATTATGTGGAGTATTCCCTGAGGACTTTAATTAAAAAGGCTCAAGTTATACTGGTATATATAAAAAGGCTCTAAACATGACATTGGTAATTATAGACGGATCTCTGTTTTATCAACTTTTTCGAAACTATTCGAAAAGCTAATCAATACACGATTAATACTGTAACGGACATTTGTATAGCCTTTTTCATGTTTCATTGCCATGTTAATCTTTCGTAAGCCGCCGGCGGCGCTGAGGGCCGTCGGTGGATGGCCTCCGGCGGAGTGCCCTTACCTGTTTCTCTTGTGCTGGGTGCGCACCGGAAATTGGTTTCTATTTTGGGGCGTTGTGGTTTTGCGGACGTGGGAGGGAAATTGGAAAAGTGCCTGGGCGGCCTCAGAAATTGTGATACATGCTGTGTTTTGTAGAGCTGAGTGTCACGAAGGCAGTAGTTGTTGTTCTGACGGCCGCGTGGAAGGTCATGCACCGAGTTCGGTCAATAATGCAAAGAAATTCTTTTTGGAAGTCCTGTATCTGTCCCCCTCTTTTGCGTTACCGGGTTTTGAGGGACAATAGGACCCAGGTCTACGCTACATTTGGTGGCAGCGGTGGGATTTTCTAGGATTTCCACTGACGCTAAAGTTGATGGCAAATCGCATGGCGTCCAAACGGAGCATCGCCGAAGCCATCGACGGAATTTCCAGGGATATTGAACGGCTTGAACGCTCCCTGACAGAGAGCTCACGACGGGGCACATATGGTTCCAAATCTGGACATAACCCGCAGCGGCTTTTGTCAGAGACACCAAGCCTTTTTTACGGAGGACGAGTCGGACCGGCAAAAGAAAACTCGTAGCCTGCGAAGACACCGGAGACAACGCGCTGAGGACCTTCGTAAACAGTGGCGGACAGTGTGTAGCGAGTCAGACAGCGAAGACGAGCACCGCTCTGACGCAAATGTTTATCAGCTCCCAGTCTGTCCTAACGGGACAAGCAGCGGCTGTACGCCTCGTCATGCGGGCAGTCACACGGCAGTGCACACGGACACCGCGATTAGCGGATCCAGTGCTGCAAATGCGGTTGGCCAGCACGCAAGCGTGGCATACACCGGAGCGGTACTGCGGGTAAAGGCCAGGTGCCTCTTGCATTGAGGATTACCTTGTTCACTTTTCGAGAGTGAGTGAGATCAATGGCTGGAGTGACAAACAGCGAGCCGACTACCTGTTGGTGACGCTGAAGGGGCCTGTATTGGAGGTCGTCTGCTCATTGCCGAAGGAGGTACTTTCGTCCTGTGGCGAACTGGTGAAGGCTCTTGAACGTCGTTTTGGAACAGCTAGCCAGCGGATCAGACATCGGGCCGAGTTGACATCTCGAAGAAGGCGTCCGGGCGAGACCGTGGCTGAACTCGGGCAGGCCTTTAGGAGACTGGTCCGACGTGCCTTTCCTGATAGTGGGACGACCTTACAGGAGGACTTTGCTATCGAGATGTTCAAGAATGCCCTGGACGATCTTGAACTGAAGTGCGCCCTTTTTCAGGGAAAACCGTCAACACTGGATGAAGCAGTAGAGATCGTGGCTGAGGCTGAAGCCTGGTGCAAAGCTGAGAACGTTGGACGTTCCAGACCCTTGACAGCAGAGCCCAACGAGGAAAAATCCCTGGGCCCCTCGGGTACGGAAGATGTAGCGGCAATGTTGCGAGAACTGTTGCAAACACAGCGTCGTGGACAACAAGCAAAGAAGGGGGACGATTGGAAGCCAGGATGCTGGAAGTGCGGTAGCCTTGAGCCTTTCCGGGCCCGATGTCCCCACCTAAAGGACGACCAGCAACCGTTAAACAAGGTAAGGCTGGTCTCGGGGCCGGAAGCCCAGCTGTAGATATCCAGAGGCCCAGTGAACCTGAAGTACAGGAAGTTCCACCGCCGGCATGGGTAGCCTCGCTGCCGGCGCAGGCAGCCCCGCAGCCGAGACGGACAGCCTCGCCACCGGTGTTGACGGTCCCACCACCACCTGGTGTTGCCATACGACCGGCATTTTCGCAGTTGGGACTCTATGTCCGGGGAAGACTGTTTGGCTTGGCGGTGAGTTTCTTGATTGACACCGGAGCAACAGAGAGTTTCATTTCTTCCCACCTTTGGGACAGGTTGGATCCGGACATCACACCCGAGCTTTACCCTGCAGATCGCCAGTTCCGTCAGGCGGACGGCAGTGCCTTGCACATTGCCGGACGTACGAAGGTCCAAATCAACCTTGGAGGGACTGAGATACAGCACAACGTGTGGGTTGCTGACGTGAGCGATGACGCCATTCTTGGCCTGGACTTCCTGCGGGAGCATAGGCGCCAGCTGATTGGGGAGGAGGATTGTTTTACTGTTGGCCAGAACACAGTTCCCCACAGAAGTATCCCCAGGAGCCTGTAGTATGTCGAGTACGCTCAGCCGAGAACATTGCTGTACCACCCCAATCTGAAATTCTTCTGGATCGCACAGTGGTTACCGATGGAGGAGAACTGCCAAGTTGGGGTGTGTTGCAGAACCGAGGAACAGCGGCAGCTGATCGTGAGATCCTAGTGGCGAGTGCTCTCGTTGGGACTCAGGGAAACCGCGTTCCAGTAAGGCTCTTAAACTTGTCCTCTGAAGCAGTCATGCTAAGAAAGGAGACTGGTGCAGCTGTCCTCGAACCCGTGGACAGCATTGCAGTGCTGGGACGCGGAGAGCCTGCCCACCAAGGCCCTACAGTGAGTGAAGAACCGGTGCCTGCACATCTGTCTTCACTTTTCGAACGAAGCTGTGGGAAGCTTAAGGCCAACGAGCGGGATAGGCTGGCAGCCATGCTGAGGAAGTTCGGCGACGTGTTTTCAACTGGGGACGGAGATATCGGGCGAACCAGTTTGACAGAGCACCACATCAATACCTCGACTGCCCCACCTGTTCGTCAGAGACCAAGGCGAGTTCCTTTGCACCAACGAGACGTTGCTAACCAGGAGTTAGCTAAGATGATTTCACAAGGGGTCATTGAACCCTCTGAAAGCCCCTGGTGTTCCCCAATTGTCCTCGTAGGGAAGAAGGATGGGTCCACTCGAGTTTGCATTGATTACAGAAAGTTAAACAAGGTAACGACAAAGGATGCTCACCCACTTCCCTGCATCGAAGATAACCTGGACTCACTTGCAGGGTCTATGTTTTTCTCGACCCTGGATCTTGCCTCTGGTTACTGGCAAGTTAAGGGAGCAAAAGAGGACCGACCGAAGACTGCCTTCAGCACGGGGAGAGGGGGGCTGTACCAATTTGTGACAATCCTATTCGGGTTGTGGAACGCACCCTCCACCTTTGAGCGCCTAATGGAGCGGGTTCTGGCCGGGTTGCAGTGGCAGGTAGCTGTTCTGTACTTGGACGATGTCATTGTGTTCGGCAAGTCCTTCGATGAACACTTGCAAAGGCTTTGTCTGGTGCTGCAGCGCTTCCGTGGTGCTAACCTGAAGCTCAAACCTAAGAAGTAGTGTAAGCTTTTTCAGAGGGAGGTGGAGTTCCTCGGCCATGTGGTGTCACCAGAAGGAGTTACTACTGACCCCGAGAAGGTTCGTGCGGTGCGGGACTGGCCCCAGCCAACAACGGTCACTGATGTCCACACTCTCTTGGCCTGGTGTTGTGTTACCGGCGTTTCATTGAAGGTTTCGCCAGGATTGCACGCCCACTTCATCAAGTTACAGAGA
>NW_019091418.1:2371060-2550836 GCF_001949145.1 Acanthaster planci
GGAGGGAAATTGGAAAAGTGCCTGGGCGGCCTTAGAAATTGTAACACATTGTGATACATGCTGTGTTTTGTTGAGCTCGAGTATCACGTAGGCAGTAGTTGTTGTTCTGACGGCCGTGTGGAAGGTCATGCACCGAGTTTTGTGAATAAAACAAATAAATTCTTTTTTGGAAGTCCTGTATCTGTCCCCCTCTTTTGCGTTACCGGGTTTTGAGGGACAATAGCACCCAGGTCTACGCTACAATACATTTCATATGCAAAGATAACATTCTGTCTGAATATCAGTTTAGCTTTAGAAGTAATCACTCCACTGACTCAGAGACATTTTATCTGGTTATCAAGTTTTGTAATGATGTAGATAAAAATCACTTCTCCACGGGCCTGTTTTTGGACTTGCAAAAGCATTTGATACCGTTAACCATGATATTTTGATCCGTAAAATAGAACATTATGTCATCCAAGGAATAACGCTGGACTGTTTAAAAGTTACTTACGTGGTAGATCACATTATAAGTTGTTTTAATTCCTTAAAATCTATAGAATTGCCAATTACCTGTCTTGTCCCACAGGGCTCTGTATTTAGTCCCTTATTATTTCCAGTGTACATGATTGACATCTGCAGTAATTCATTTGCAGATGACGCAAGCTTATTATATTCTGACAAACGTGCGGACTTAACGGTTCAGATCTTCAACGCCAAGCTCCTGAAAATCCTCTTTTTTTTGGCTATTGGCCAACAAATAATGCGTAAATGTACTTAAATCAAATAACAATAATAATAAATGATAATAATTAATATAGCGTCACCTAAAACTAAATTGTCAGTGACGCTTCACATTCAAAATACTAGTTAAAATACAATAAAAATGAGCAAAATATTACAACTACACGCAAAATACCGTACACATTAAACCTTTAACAAAACATCCCCTCATATTTTGAGCTAGCCAGTACAAATACACTCAGTTTTTCCCTTTAATTGTCTGTGGAACTACTCGGGATGAAAATCTAACTTGGAAAAAGCACTTTGGCGACATTACAGCTAAAATAGAAATGTTGGTATTATGAACCGTCTAAAATATTTTCTACCCAGTAGGTATTGTATAACTTTTTTATTTTACCATATTTGAATTTCTCTATACTGTGAATTGGGTAGTCCGACTCCTACATGTAACCGACTGCTCACTCTGCAGAGACAAGCAGTGAGTAGAGGGTAATTGCAAAAAGTGGGTTTTTTGAACACGTTGGTCCCATTATTTGCTCATTTGAAACTATTAAAACTCACCGCCTTGTATTATCTCCTACATGCAGGATTTAGACTACCGTGACGGCTTCCAGTGGCATCTTTTACCTGCTGCTTTCGCCCCTTTCCCATCGCTGCAGGGCTTTTAGTTTTAAGATGGTTGGTTGAAGATTGTGGACGTGTCCTTCAGCCTGCGCTGGGGAGTTTTAAGGTGAAGTGCAGCGTGCGCAAACTGGCCCCACCCTTGAAGCTGAGACTGTGACAGCGAGGTCCTTGGGCCGTAGGCTTGATGTAGGAGTTTCCTTCTCCTAGGCGAGTTGCCAACCATGGCTGACGAGCCCCTCCTACCTTTGGGTTTATTATCGGAGTTCTCCTTGGTGGGCAGCCGGCCAAGGCTGACGAGCCCCACCCGCCCAGAGCAAGCCTGGTTATACTGCGCCAAGCTCCCGCAATCGCCCTCTCCTTTCGGTTGGGATTCAGGGGGTACCACGTAGAGGTTGGAGTAGGACTCGGGGTCTGCACCACTCAGTATATATTTTGGGTCCAGTATGGAGCTCACCCATACCAGCATCCGGTGACTATGTTGACCCCACTTACCCCCAAATATGATAATGCCACACAAAGGACAGGGCACCTAACAAACTTGATATTTAAATGATGTATCAGACCCTTTGTGCGCCTATATCAAACGTAGTAAGAAAGAAATGGGTTTTGAACTCAACAAGATGTTGTTGTACAATTAAGGCCAAACTGGTTTACATTTTTTAGATCAGAGAGACGTGACACTTTACTGCAGTTTATTCCCTTATTCGGATATTTAAGAGAAAATAATTACGTGCTATTATTTTGATACCAATGGTTTTAATAACAGCATAAATCTTTACCATTTCATGGTGGGCATACTGGGTTCATTTTGTGTCTGCATGGTTTAATTTATAAGCGTCAGACAGATGTGGAAGCCGAATCATTCAGTAACCGGTACATCTTTGACCAAGTGACCGTTCCGTATGTTATTAACGACAGACTACCTTACAGTGAACCATCCTCAGTCGTCTTGGCTTCGGTCAAAGGCCACACATAAAAATTCACTCCATGCATAGAATAAACAATTTTTGTATACAGGTATGCTGCAAGACCCCTTACTAATCACATGCCCCAAAGCAAGTGATTATCTTTATAACCAAGACGAAATTGACATGCACAGCAACTCGGTTACTGAAGTAAAAGTCACACACAAAAGCCTTTTTTTCTTTTTTTCTTTTTTTTTTCTTTTTTGTATTGTTCTCCTCTGTGGTCAATGAACCCTTGGGTCGCCTGGCCACTCAGCCCGGTCGCCGGCTGCGCCGCTCGAGCGTAATTTGGCCAGGGCCTGGATCTGTTTGGGTGGAAATGTACCGCCTGTTACGACGAGAACAAGGGAGGCTGAAAGGAATGGTACGCCCGCGAAAGATAATTGTGGCGCTACCTACTTGCAGCTGGTTGATTCCTCCACTCGCTTCCTCCACGCGTGAGGCACCCGAATGAACACGGTACTAATGCAAAACATTTAGACAATAGGCAAGGAGGGGTGTGAGGATCCATCGCGCACCCCCTTGCCCTGCCGAGCTACACTGTATTCACATGAATTGTTTAGTCACACCAGTACCCAATCCTTAAACGCACAGTCTAAATGGAAGCTCACAGTTTTCTATAAATTAACTAAATACTTGTACAAAAGTTGTAGCAATCAACTCGATTTGAACTCCTCGGCAGCTCGGTTCAGACTGACCAATTTTCCCAATTGTAACATTATTTAATTCCCTCCCTTTTCCTGTTTTCACACTCCTTAACACACCATCTTAGCACAAAATGCAAAATGATGGTCTACAATAACCACTTCAACCTTTCTTCCAATTATTAGTTTTATCATTACTCTGGATATTGTCCAAAGCCCCCCCTTTCCAATTATGGCAATCTTATTAGTTCAGTTACCCACTTTACACAACATAATTTACTCATTGAAAACATGCTGTCAAATCCTCTGACAGTTACACAAATACTCCTTTGTTCTGTATCCCCGGTTGAACACCGTGACTTGACGGCCCCTGGTTTCCCAACTACCGAACCTACCCCAGGCCATTTCTCTGGAGTTTAAAAAGATCACCAGACATTCGCATTACAGTATTTTAAATGTTCAAAATAGTCAAAACATCAAAAAAGTCACATTTTACAGAGATTTAAACTGATAAAAACTGCAATCTGTTTTATGCAAAAATCATTTTGCCCTTTTCAGAACCAAACTCTGCAAAGCGAAGCGGATATGTCACCAACGAACGACTTGAAGTAAATCTAATGTATCCCAGAAATCCTTGCAGGATGTCATTGGGACCGGGGATTCCCCAACAAGTGCCGCTCATGCGTGAGAACTGTTGAGTGTGATGGTTGCGTTGAGCTGTCCGGAGAATGGTGAGACTAAGAAAATAAGAAATGTTTAAATTTATACAATGATTTAGACAGTTTAAGTGCTTCGAATCAATGCAGTATTCTTGCTGCCCGAATGATGATCCTCATAATCACAGAAATTACCCCAGAACTGTGGGGTCCGACGTCCGCCCCGCGCTCCCACAAGTCTAAACGTTACACCATGCGAATTACCCACAAAAAGAAACCAATTATGGCAGATTACAAGTTTTGGGATACGACACTACAAGCAGTCACCAACCACACTTAGCCTACTTAGGAGGTGGGATTAAATTAATTAAGCCTGGCAACTCGTATTCAAAGTATTACAGCGAAAGCTAATCAAATTCTAGGTCTGCTATGTACAGCCGTTCTTCTGAAGTAAAAGCGAGGGCTTGCAAAACGCTAGTCAGACCTCATCTAGAGTACTGTTCATCAGTCTAGGATCCTCATCACAAGGAACATAAATTACAGCTGGAAGGGGTTCAACGATGATCTGCCAGATTTGTCTCTAACAACAACACAAAGAGGGAGAGCGTCACCAAATAGCTGTCCTAACTGGAATAAGAGCCTTTGGAACATCATAGAGTAGCCCCGAGATTGACTCTCCTCTAAAATTCTGTCAACTAAATCGTTGCCCTCAATACGGAGTTATACCAGGCCAAACCAAACCATTCTACAAGACAACACGTAGCAATCTCCTTCATCAAGCCATCCGCACATAAAGAATGCTACAAGTTCTCAGTATTGCCAAAAACCTTTGTAGAATGGAATAAATTTCTACCGGAAATACGTCATACACCAAGCATTGTAATTTTCCAGTCAAAACTTCAATCTCTCAATATGATATCAAGGGGGGGCTCACTTCGCGCCTGCATATTACATCCCTGATAAGGAGATTATGCAGTATTCGACCAGAACCACATGTCCCACGAACGAAGCGGGCAGACGTCGGACCCCACAGTTTTGGGGGTACACAGAAATGTGGTTTAATAAAAGGGAAGATCTGGTTGTTTACCATGTTTACATCAGATTATGATGAATGTTCAATTACTACACCCACCTGCACTCTCCTGCTTTTTACGTGGAGCCTAGCCACTGAGTTTTGGTAACTCAGTCTGGCTTTGAATACAAGAGGGATTAGCTGGGCTATAGCGCCTTTTTCAAGTTTCATGTGCGTATGTTCAGGAAATATAACACGGAGAAGAAATTTGCGACACCAATGTTGCATTACATTCAGCAAATGTATGTTCGTAAATGTTATTGTTGTAGACAATTTGTTCCTCTCTAGCTTTGTTCACTTACTTGCGCTGGGGCACTAAAATCAACATGGCGAGGGAACGAGGGAATTGGCTTATTATGGGGAGCAATACGTACGGTACTGAAAAACTGCTAGTCACTGCTCTCTGTGACTTGCATTTCTGTAAGTAAGCAGGATGTAGATCTATCCATATCTGTTAAGCAAAAGTTCTTATTGAAAAATACATGTAGAAACCAAGAAAGTAAACTTTGGGGGTTGTACTCCAGCATTTCCATTTATGGTGTGCAGGTGAGTTACCTTTAGAAAAGCAAGAGAGATTCCCCCCCCCCCCCGTGCGTGAGGCTGTTGAAATTTGGCTCCAGGGGGCTACAGTTTTTTAATGGCAAGGGGATTGGAAAAACAACTCAAAGGTGCAGTGATCTCATGAAGTTACTAGCTAGTATGCAGCAAGTTGTAATTTCAACTATTAAGTTTCCATCTTTTTTCCAAATCTTACAGATCTAAAATCAGTCACAGAGTGTACAGCAGATATGGAGACGTCCCTGTCACCTAATCTTTCAGTCAATGAGAAAGACATCAGCAGAATGGGTCTAGTGTCTGGTCTGATCAACAATGAAAAAATTACACCAGGTGCCTACCCCCAGCCATGCTCTACCCCAAACCAGACTGTGTCTCTGCTGCATTTTAGGTCAAAGGATTGAAGAATAGTTCTTACAGAATGTTATTAACAAAACGATTCGTCAGGACCTCAGTCAAAGTCAAACAATAATTATTTAATATGTCTTTTTATCTGATTTTAACATTTATGTACATTAACTGATTATACGTTCATGTCTTGAGACCAAACATAAAGGATACTCCGTAGGAAGATTTAAATAAAAACTAATAAACTCCAATAATTTTTATGCATTCTACATGGGATAAAGAAGCAATCTCCTCGCAGTTTATTAATTTGTAAAAGTTTGTGGTGATGAAAAATCTTTCTTAAAGTTCTCCAAACAGCACAGTTGAAATGATTGAGACTTTAGAATGAAAACAGACACTCTGCTCTCATATTGTTTTCTTTATTTGCAGATGACAAGAAAACCTCTTCTGACTTCCCAAGCAGTATCAGTGGTGATTTGCCTAGATGCATCAGTTTTGATTGTGGTAACATTAAGTGCTACAACTATGGTGAGTTAACTTACCAGATAAGAAGCCAGAAATTAACTCAAGCATAAGTTATATGCACCATGCATGATTGTCTTCTTTGATTTATATTTCTTTTACATGAAACGTGGATTTTGAGCATTGTGTCTCTGCATCATAACATAGACTATAGCATGGGCCTAAAACACTACTGGTTTATTTTTACGACTAACACTTTTGGACAATATTGTATTTGAGTCTATCACAACCCTTTCACAAGTCCCTTTACAAGTCCAATCACAAGTCCCTTCACAAGGCCAGTCATAAGTAACAGTGAACAAAGACAAAGGATTATTTTTGTCACAGCTCATTTGAATAGCTTGTGAATTGGCTTAAGACTGGATGACTTGTGATGGACTTACAGGGACTTATGATGGGCTCAAATACAACACTGCTTTGGACCCCTATTCTGTAGTACTGTAGTTGAGTCCATCACAAGTCCTTTCACAAAACCAGTTACATGTATCAGAACAGTGACAAAGGGATACCTGTGACTTATAGCTTCATGGGACTGTATCATTTGTTCGGTAAAATGGACTTATATTGATTTGCAGAAACTTGCAGTAGCCTTGACTGCAACACCACCCCATGGATTGTCAAGTTGTAAATTTGTACACTTTACTCAACCATCTGACAGAAGGAATACTTGCAATGTTGAGATCAGTTGACTTTCAGTGTAGGCTACGTGATATAAGTGGCACTGTTTTACGGTTTGCAAGACCGTCTCAAGTCTACTCACAAATTCCGTTACCAGTAAGAGGGCTGAACAGTGACAAAGGAATGTATTTGTCACATTTCATTTATCATAGTTTGTTTGACTTCAGATTTTATTACTTTCATTGGGCTTATGAGGACTGGTCATGGACTAGACACAACGCTGATGGTTTGTGCCAAGCAAGAGAAGCTATCTAGGACAAGGCAGTCATAATGTTTCTTGTGAAAGCATTTTTTTAGTTTGAGAAAAAATTGATACATGAATGATTTTTCTTTAAGGTATGTCAACGAAATTCAAGTTAATAAAAAATGGAATGGAGCTCAAAGATGTGACTAGGAATGCATTTCGCCTGATGCATGAGATGGTAACACAGCATGGCCGGTCTCATCTGGTTGGACTCTTGTCAGATGTCTTCACAGCCTGTGATGCATTGCTTGATAGGGTACAGCTCGGATGCGTTAAGTTCGTACTACGGTTCAACACTCGGGAGGGGCTGCAGAAGCTGTGGGATATGTACTCATCCGGGGAGCTCGCTGAGAGGATGACGAGGGCTCTTGTCACTGATGAACTTGTGCCTGGTGACAAGACCGACATAGCTGTTCTGCCGTCGATTGACCAGAGTGACTTTGAGGCAGGCATGAAGTTTTTTGATGAACTGGAACAAGCTGAAAAAGAAGGTACCCACCACTGTAGTAGATTGATCCGTTAACCTCACATTTGTGACATTTCAACTGATTTCAACTGTTCACACAAACGTCCAATGTGCGTGGAATTTCATATACTGCAATGCAGTGTGGCAATCAGTGCTGCTCATGGAGGCATTGGAACCTGCAGTGTGGCATACATAAAAGAGGAGCACCTGTTGCTATACCCAGATGGGTAGGGTATAGTGAGTCCATAGTCCAAATACCTTAGAATAAGACAGGCCTCATGAACTCACCTGTTTGTAATGGATTGTAACTGAATGCCAGAAGACAGAACTACATGTATCACCCATGAACCACTATCACACATAAAAGTTGCACAAATTGGCTTGGCAGCCATCTTCCGTATCACAGCTTTTGTTATAGAGGATATGCACACATGTACTCATGTGTGTCTTTATGGAACAAAAACACTGACCGGGAAGATAGCTGTTATACACAACTCTGTTTGGTGTTTCAGAGTGATTTCATATCCTTTCCTGAGAGAATAGGTCTGATGTAGCACGTTATTGAGAGCCCTCAACATAACACAGAGCTGCATGAGCTAGAAATGGAAATGAAAGCTGGAGCTGAAATTGTGGGTTGGAAATTGGGCCAAACATTTAGTTATATTTTAACTTTAGTAGCAGAGGAAGAGAGACGCCAATTTAAAACTGAGAAGGTGACATTACCTGAAGACCAGGGGAGTGTTGGATCAGACCAAAACCAACCTGGCACCTCAGAGATGAGCAAGGAACAAGCAGCAGACACAGCTGAAGGTAATGATTGTTAGACTTATGGTGATTGCGATTCATAAAAAGTGACAAACCAAAATTCATTACAGATGTGTCAGACAACCCCTCAAATAATTGATATATTTGGATCTTTTTAATCAGTTAATGTAAATATCCAAGAAACTGCTGAGGTTCTTGTTAGTTTAAGTATGTTTGAGCATTGTCTAGTTTAATACTCCTTCTTGTAACTATGTTTCCCAAGTCAAGTCCCAAGTCATTATTTCAAGCCTTTGGTCCATTGGCATTTGTACACTTTTTCCAACATCGTTTATATACTTCCTCAATGAACTATCTGCATAATTTTAATTCTTCACAATACGCTGATACTTCTAATGATAAACCGTACAATGAAACAGGGGTTTGCACACATGTAGTCAATTTTACCTTTGTGTTTATTAAACAAAAGTTATTTGTGAAAACATGTCAAATTTGTCTGAGTAAAGTTCCAAGTAATTTTTCCCCTGAGTCAAGTCAAGTCTTAAGGCAAAATAGCAACAATCGAGACCGAGTCTGTAATTGAAGTCACTAGATATGAAAAATGTAGCTGCAACAAATTTGTCTTTGACGTAAATTTTCTGCAACTTTGTACTCTTCTTCAATGTATGAAACTCCTTTACATTCCCATTTGCTTAAATGCATTGAAAAGTGCACCATTCATTTTTAAACACTTGAAATTATCTATGCTTTAATGGACAACTGAGGGCGCTGTTGTGATGTCATCCAGGGAAGACATAGTTCAGTGCATACATGTAGGTTTTTCTTTTCAAATTGTGAACCAAGACGTTACAAACATTTCTGAGAAAGGGACTGGTGTTTGCTCATTGAATTGCACATAAATAACAACCAATCAGCAAAGAAGAGAAAATATAGTCCAGCAAAATCTGCAACAATGTGCACAAGCCAATGCGACATTGAGGCTGGGATGTCATCACAACGTTTTGCTTTTGAATATGGAAACCAGTATTGAACCTATACCCTTTGAAATAGTGAAACAAAGTAATGTTTTTTAAGCTAACCAAGCAAAAGTAACGAGAAATACACAATTAGCAAGATTCTGCTTGGATTTTGCTGGGATCCAAACATCAAACCCTCTGTTTGGATTTCCAACGACAAAATCAATAATGTTACAGAATGACGATTTTATCATTTCCTTTGTTTTGAGGTCATATCAGTGTCCCGATGGAAGGCTAAACTAACATTTTTCACTGTTGTTTATCTTCTCTAGATCCTATGGATAATTCTGATGGGTGATAAAATGCTTCTTGGCATATCAACACTTCACTGTTTGTAATTCAAAGAAATGTCATCGCAAAAGAAAGTGCCCTTATTTTCCTCAGCGGTTGCTATGATTCTTGAAATGATCGAGCTGCCAACTAGTGGTAACAAAAAACCAAAATCAGTTCTTAGTATAAACACTTTTCAGATACGTTTGACATAAGAATACCAAACTTAAAGAAAAGTGTGGAAAAACAATAATATATTCAATCAATTTTCAGTAAAAAGAACAAGTATGTTGTAGCGTGTCCTACTGATAGGGTTCTGACGCTTACACAGACACACACAGCTAACCACAAATCGCCGTTCTGGCCAAGAAACCTTGGTTTTATTTCTTTTACGTTGCAACACTGTGTCAATCCAAAGCTCTAGACATGAGGCGTCTAGGCGGGGACTGCGCAGGCACGAGGCGGGAAAACCGTGGGCCGTTCGCATACCAGCGGAGGCAGGCAGCTAGCTCCCTGTGGGTCCGAGCTGGCGCCCCCACCGGCCGGACCCGCTGGCGCTACAATATGTATACCATTATTCAGTTCTACTGTTGGGGAAATACATTCACCTTAACTATTCGTTTTAATACGTTTGTAGTACTTTTTTCCGTGTTGGTAGTTTGGTACTTTTCAACTATGCTTTACAAGTACAAAAATCATGATAAAAGATTATTTAAGCGGGAAAGTAAAGTGTCATTCTTGATCAGATTAAGTTGGCTGAGGGTTTGAAAGGTTGAGATGTCCCATGAATTAATGTACATGAACTATTTTTTACCACTCGGTTTCAGAAAGATGAACATCATTGGCAATATGTAATTGCTTCCCTGTTATGTGTAGTGACTTTGATGTGAAAATTAGTCATGTTTGGAAGCATATCGGTCAGCGGCTTATTCAGGTTTTGGTACCAGGTGGCAAATTCAAAAGCGAATGCGGCTTTGGGCTCATTAATTAAAAGTAATGTTGGGGAGAAAAATATCAAAGCCTTACTAACAGTCCTGACATGCTTGCTTTTATTTTGTGGTGTTGTTTTCTTAGGGTTTTGGTGCAATATTATATAAATAAATATTTGACATATAAACATGGAAAAGTGGGGGGGGGGGAATCTGTCGGGGGCAATTTCCCCCGTCACCCCTCACTCCCAGCTTGATCCACCACTGATATTGATGGGATGGAATGTTTCTTTGTAATGATACCATATTATATTTAGATCATTATATTACAAGTAGAATCCCTGGAATTTGAAAGTACTAAAGTTTTTCCATAAAGATGTTTATTGTCATTAAAGGACTACTTTGTTTTAACTTTAATTTCTGTACTTCGGGTGTTACTTCTTTGCAAAAGGCAGCCACGGCAGCATATGTTTCCATCCAAGAAGAACTAAAATAAAGTTTAGTCGATAACAGGCTTTGTAATTAGCTTTGAATGCAATAATGAAACTTGCCAACTCTAATGGAATGAATTTTCTGCCCCCATTTTCTTTTGAAATCCTAATTCCCCCAGAATCAGGTCATACATTTTCTTAAATGTGTGGGTTGCTTGGCAACGCGTGTGGACAGGTTGGTATAGCAGAACTTGCAACCAACCACTAGAGTTCTTGGTGAGGAGAAGCAGATAAATTCAGTAGCCAGTGATCTTCCACTTCACTCGACTGCTGGACTGAACTGAGACTCTGTTCTATTGTCTGTGATTTTTCCTTCCATCGAATTTGCCATACTTACAAATTCGCCCCTGCCCTGCTCTAGGCAAGGACATCACCAGAGTAAGCCTGTTGAGCAGCACATGCATATGCTGCTGGACAGCGGGTGGCTCGGACCTGAGCTACATGAACTCTACGTTCCAACACCTGACTTAGTCAAAGGAAAGGAGAGACCGTGCATTTGAGCCCTGAACAGCATCTGCACTTAGCCTAACACATCTTCGTCATCCCTTCAAGCCACGTTACTGCAAGTCCTTATCGTCACCAGATCTACAGCTACACTGATGTGCTTGCGAAGTCAAGACAAGCCAACGTCAAGTCATCCCCAACTTCAAAGCACAGATCCTATCACAGATCGTCTTCAAGCTAGACCCTTAATTATTTTCCTTGGGTTTTTCTCTTTATTAAATATATGTGATCTCTAAAGTGAGAAATTTGTACTTGTCGTACTCTTTTCACTATCTTAAACAAATCAATTCTCACTGGTTGGCTGATAATAAAAAGGCATACTAGTAAACAAATAAATAATGCAGGCAGGTGTTATGATTCTCATATTTATGCCCGCTAGATGTTGATCGAAATGTAATGTAGTAAATAAACATCGCCTAGATTTGCTCTTACTAGGAAAGACTTTCTTTGTTCACAGCATGCGGTGTTATGATTTTTTATGACTTAACACGTACTAAAAACTATGTGTGTATCATCCCGATAACAGTTTGCACGGTCGCAAATTAAGTCCCGTTTTATTGCTCAGATAAAATTGTTGTCATACTTAATTGTACTCGTAGATTTTTATATTACTTTATTGTCTCCATAGTAGACTGCGACTGATGCAGAGATTGCAGAGGGGGTTCTAAAAAGCAACGGCGGAGCTTTGAATTCCATTCTGAAGATGCAGTGCTGCGTGCATGAAAATTACGTGTATAGGCCTATGCTAGCCTACTTTTTCAACGCAGAATTTATATTGCAGAGACAAAAATAACCAATGAGTGTTTTAATTTACGCTACTGGTGGTCAAGAACGAAAAATTTACAACATTACCTAAAAATTACCCACCATCCATTCCCCCCCCCCCATAAAAAAGGCACATGATAATCTCGGGGGACCCTGCGATTACAACACGACCCTAGCCAGCTGAGGCTACTGAGCGCTAGCGCTGCGTTTACGAATCTAGCGCCACCAAGCGGCATAAAAGGTCAAGGTTAGTCTTTGCGTATCATCTGCTAAAAACTTAATGATCACCGTCCGACTTTGCAAAACTTTGAGGTAGGGGAACAGCGTTTATGTCTTTTTCAGTAGTTGTAGAGGGGGTTAGTTTGTTCATCTTCCTGTGAATATTCTTGACTCGGCCGTATAACTTTGTCAATCACAATTAGGCCTAACGTTTGGTGGTTTATTTGGCCTACCATCATGATGAAGGATACCGGACAATTCGACCGTTTGCCAGCTCGATTTCGGACAACTCGACCTTTGAGACAACTTGACCGTTTGCCAAGTCGTCCGTCAGGACAACTCAACTTTGACAGAGAGACAACTCGACCAGTGAGATCTCTTCACATAATACTGCTGTTTTCCCAGTTCAAGATAGTGAAATTATTCGGTCAGATTGAAACTCTACAAAAATCCTCGAATTCCAGTGAAATGTGGTCACCGTCCACCTTGTGTGATACTAGAGACACCACAGTTACCACCAAATCAGTTTCAAATTTTAAACTTTTAATTCGGACGTACAGGATCGACGAAAGTAGTGACACGTTTTTCTCGTTCTTGATCAGTTTCCGGAAAAGAAAGCACGCAAGCGGCAAATCAATTTTCAGCCAGAACCATTGTAAAAAGCTTATGTTCTAATGAAAATTTCTCAGTTTGGAAAAACTTGGTTCATAAATATGTGTAAGAACTCCAATGAATTAAAAAATTGGATCTTGTGTACATAAATTTCGACTCAACTTTTTCAGCTGCACAGTGCAGGCAATCAACAATACTACATGTATGTCGTACTGCACAGTTGAAGTACGTCCATAGAGTCGGATATAATATCCAACTCTATGCATACGTCACGTACATTTCTGCAACGACTGTACAGTGAGATGAGTTTGCAAAGTATATTGCGTGCATGCACTTAATGCGTGATCCAAAACTAGGAAACATTATGCGTTCAGCTTTCAGCCAGTTTTATTCAAACGCAATTTTGAAAGTCATTTTGATTAAACAGACATTAGATGCAAAAGTTTATATGACTGTTGAGTATGAAAAAAATATTTGGGGTCACTCATAGTGAGTGACATAATCGCCCATAACTATGCGTATTTTTTTCCCGCAACCCGCCAAAATGTCAAATTGCAAATCAGAATTCTGGCCAAAATTTCTTTATAGAAATTTTCCGAGATAAAGTTTTGTTCAACAAGAAGTTTACATTTCACTTTTTAACCAGAATCTGTCTGAGAGTGTGGAACTGAAGGACAACACCAAGGAGGTACATGTAGGTTTTTATTTCAAGAGATCCGGAACTAGGAAAATGACTGTAATACATATATAGGCCTACGGGCCATTATACGTGCAGTGCGGGTGCAAGATCTGATCATTTGATTGCACAAAGATTGACTTACTACAGCCACCATTTTTATTATACCTCAGAAATTAGCCTTGTCTATCTACTACATGAAATTCTATCCCATCATTAAGGCATACATGGATTGTAGGTCAACTCGCCCCCTGACCCATTCGTCCCCTGACCAACTCGCCCCCTGGCCAACTCACCCCCCCCCCAAAGTTTTCCAAACACGTATGGCCGGACCATTCACCATTTAATAAAAAAAAATACAATCAGTCGGAGATGGAATCGGTGATTGGTGCCCGTAAAAATAGGTTCCGGGATTTGCAGCTGGCACTCAAAAGTTGAGAATTATGAAAGTTAAAATGTTTAAAGCTTGGTGGATGTTCACTTTCTGTGGAATTTGGGGTAAAAATACATGTATTTTTTATAGTTCAGTATTATCTTGTGTATGGGCCATGGCGCAGCGTTTCCTGTGTACATGTATGTTCTATGGCACTTTGTGTGCCACAACACCAGCACTCTACCATATTAACTTTGCAGACTATTCCAAATACAAAATGGTATTAGGCATAATGTCCGGCAACGCAAACCTACGGAAGCATCAAGGAGACACGATTTATGACAAAGGGGTAAGTCATAATTATGAGATATTTCTAATAATCATGACTTAGTGCCAAGTGATGTGCCTTTGTGCCAAGTCTAATTAAGACTTAAGACAAAGTCATAATTACAAGATGTAAATCATAATTACAAGATCAATCTCCTAATTAGGACTTAGTGTTAAGTCATAATTACATGGCTTAAACTAAGTCATAATTACAAGATACATCTCACATATTGGTTTTTTTAGATCATATCCCAAATGTGGCACCCGGCGCTCATGTCCCCTCTTTGGCCCCCCCTCGTATATACGCCACTGTTTCTATCTGCCATGATCTGCCCAGCTGCATCCCTTCTGCGGACCTCAGTCACATACCCAAATATTAATGGGACAGAGGGTTCAAAGTTGTTGATCCTGAGGGTATATTGGATGTACAAATAACCCAATCAGACAGTGGACGTGGGAAGCGCTAAGACGTTTGAATAAATACATGTAAGTAATTAGTGGTGATGTCCAAATATCCACCACCATCCGTGAGTCGTTCTTGTCGCATCGTTGGTTAGAACCATTCAGTTTTTTTTACACATTGGGCCGGCAATACTTGCTTGGTGTTCCTGAGGGGGTGGGTCGGTCAGGGGGCGAGTCGGCCAGGGAGTGAGTTGGTAAGAGGCGAGTCGGTCAGGAGGCGAGTTGGTAAGGGGGCGAGTTGGTAAGGGGCGAGTCGGTCAGGGGCGAGTTGACCTGACACCCATACATGTACCTACATGTATATTATTTTACACAGTGGCCTCAGCAGAGGATTGGGCTGAGCGGACAGTGTCCCAGTGGACGACTTGTCTCAACGGTCGACTTATCTCTCTCTTTACGCACGTATGGTCGAGTTGTCTCTACGTTCGAGTTGTCTCAGTGGTCGAGTTGTCCAAAGTGGAGTTGGCAAATGGTCGAGTTGTCCAGATCCCATGATGAGTACCATATTAACCAAGAGAACTCGAAAGTCACTACATGTATGTGTGACTCCAATGCGAATGGGTCAACATGTACCCAGGCTAACTTGTACCCCGGTCAGCTCACACCCCAAAATATGCTCCCAAGTTAACTCATACCCAGGTTGGCTCATACTGGAGTCGACTCGTACCCGGAATAACTCATACCCAGGTTGGCTCATACTGGAGTTGACTCTTACCCGGGTTAACTCATACCCAGGTTGGCTCATACTGAAGTCGACTCGTACCCGGGTTAACTCATACCCAGGTTGACTCATACTGGAGTCGACTCGTACCCGGGTTAACTCATACCCAGGTTGACTCATACTGGAGTCGACTCGTACCCGGGTTAACTCATACCCAGGTTGACTCATACTGGAGTCGACTTGTACTCCCCAGGCCCAGTAGGCAGAGAATTTGCCGAGCATAATATGGATTTTGATGCTCGCATTTATTGAATGCAAGCGTATACATAAAGTTCCTTTAACCTGTCGGATTTCGTTGAAAAATCCCCACCGTGTTTAGGAAGTAGGACATAAATGGCTGCTGACTGCAGCACCCCCGAACACAGATGTTCTGCAGATCGCATGTCAAGTCCTTCTCCAGTCAACGTCTTTGTCCCTTTTTTATGCATTGTATGGCTCGTTTAATTTGTATTAATAAAATCAGTGAATACACCCTGATTGAATGTGTACAGGTGTACATGTGTGTTTGAGGTTAGCATCTTTGGCACTTTTGCTTTGGGACTTCCAAATGATCTTGCTACCACCTCTTGTTAGTTGTTTTGAAATACGCCCCGTTGTTGATGACGCCTTTAAAAAAGTCAAACGCTGATTGGAATGAATGCTTTAGTCGGTTCTGTTCGGGAAGAGGGAATGTTGATCAGTTAAGCAACATGATGGATCGCAATCATTTACCATGAGAAATGTCTCAAAATGATCTTGCCATGTTCAACATGCTCTTTCATGCTACTTGGGAGTTTCACCATGATATAAGATGAATAAATGCCCCTAGCATCTAACATCGTCCAAAAAGTGAGAAAAACAGGAAAAAGAGAAAGAAAAATGATAATCCATTTAGGGTATAAGAGGGAGACAACTTATCATAATCAGTTTGGGGTAAAAAAGGAAGAAAACAATCGTAATCTGGGTCACAAATGCGTGTGTTTTCATCGAGGGTACGATTTGACCGAGGTACGAGTTGGCCAGGGTAGGAGTTGACCAGGGTACGAGTTGACCAGGGTAGGAGTTGACCGGGGTAGGAGTTGACCAGGGTAGGAGTTGACCAGGGTAGGAGTTGACCGGGGTAGGAGTTGACCAGGGTAGGAGTTGACCAGAGTGCAAGTTGACCAGGGTACGAGTTGATCGAGGTACGAGTTGACCAGGGTACGAGTTGACCGAGGTACGAGTTGACCAGGGTACAAGCTGCGCGACCATCCTTGCTGCGTGACTTGTAGGCTGATACCATCAGGACACGTGATATGTGCTGCGATGTATACATGTAGCTGTGACAGATTACAAGATCTTAGAAATCCCCACCTCCAAAAATGGTTGAACCAAAAGTGTGGAGCAAGCTTGGCCGTTAGAATGGACAGCATCCACATTGCCTTGACTGCCTGCTATTTTAACCCTCAAAGAGCCAGGGCTTTTTACCCATCTCACAGCGGATACTTGAAAGTTGGGATACGTGTGAAGACACTCATCGTTCTACATGTACTGTAACTCTGAAGATTGAACTCAATTAGATGTACATGTATGTATGTATGGTTTTGCTGTTACGGTCATTTGAAGTTCAAGGCTACATGTACATATGCATGCCAGCCCAAGTGCACTGAGCACCACAGTGAAAAAAGTATACAGTTTTGGCTGACCTGCCTCAGAAAAATGTCCGCTACTCAATAATGATACAATGTAAACGTATGTTTGATTTTCCTAAAATTTGTGTCAATAACCGCAAAGAGTTACTCTAAAAACTCCTAATGGCTCAGCTCCTGAAAAAAATGCACTGTAGTAATGTCAGAAAAAATGTTGTGGGGGCACGAATCCCCCCCCCCCCACGGCTCATTTTGGGTTAAGTTGTTGGGCATATCCTTCTGAAATGTTAACTCCAGTAATTCATAATGCTCAATAAATCTCAAAATGTGCAGTTTTGGATTTCATGAGCATTAGGGCGTGAGTTACTTGAGCTACAGTGTATGGAGTTTGCAGAATTGTTTGTCACAATGGGGAAGAGGTCAACTTGTATGCATACTAACTCATACTCCGACCAACTCGATTTCAGATTGGTCAACTCCTACGCTGACCGATTCGTATGCAAGGCAACTCATACACAAGTCAATTCATACTCTGACCAACTCGTACACCAACTAACTCGTCATGAGAAAGAGATTTATTGACAAATACGTGTACTCTCAAAATGTACTGTCATGTACTTGAGGGACATTTGTTTCTTTAATGGCTGATTAAATCCTACATGTGCATTCGCACATTGTGTTTATCAGAGACTTGTTGAGAAGTAGTTTCAAGATGTCATGTACATGTACAGTCGTTTTCCTAGTTCTAGATTCATAATGTTCTTGAATAGTTGAAATGAAAACCTACATTCTTCGGAACGACATCCTTAGATGAGTTCTGCTTGAAAGGTGAAATGCAAGCTTCTTGTTGAACAATTCTGTTCTCAGAAAAGTTCTAGAAAAAGACATTTTGGACAGGTTTTCAATTAACTCTAACTCACTACATGTTTTTTACTTGTTCATACTCAGTAGTCATTTCTAATGTACATTTAATCAAAATGACTTGAAGATTTTCAGTTTGTTTCAAAATTGGCTGAAATATTTGTCCCAAGTCCCTGATCGCACATTGAGTGCACGCACACAAATTTACGTAGTGAAATCCCAGAGTAGATGTATGTGATGTAATAGGTTTGGCAACTGTGTGGCATGGGGGACGGTATTGTCTGAAAAAGTAGGCATAAAATACCTGCAATTTAAGTTCTATTCTGTAATTCACTCTAATTCTGATATATGGATGAACATATGGATGTCTGTGGCCACAAGATCCCACCGATCTCAAGTTTCAGCTGGCTACTGATTTCATCCCGGCGGACTTCTTAGTCAAGGACATCATCGTCAGTGAAGAAAAACACGTGCTCTTCATAATCCCAGAACGAACCACCATCTTTGATCAAGCCAAGACTTGGTACATGTACATTGATGGGACTTTTAATGTTGTCCACAAGCCATTCACGCAGCTGCTGAGTGTCCATGCCTTTGTGAAATCAAAACATGGACTACAAAAGCAAGTCCCCTTGGCACTTTGCCTGCCCACTGCACCAAAAAAGACTCTCAGAAAGTTCTGCAGGCCTTGAAGAAGAGTCTGCCGTTGAGAGAAGGCAATGTCCAGCACTTGGTGCTGGATTTTGAGTCTGTACTGTGGTTGGCATTTTGAGCTATTTTCCCTGATTGTCACATCCAAGGGTTCTTGTACCAGTGGACCCAAGCAATCTGGAGAAAGTACCAGTGCTTCAGCTTAGCGGTCCCTTACACATAAGATCCTGCCTTGCTACACGTCATCCAGAAGCTGAAGGCTCTTCCTTTCCTACAACATGAACATATCCAGCCCTCCGTCATCAGGCTCAAGAACAAAGTCAGCGAACCCCTCCTGAGCCAGTTGTTCGAGTACATACAAGATACTTGGATCGACAGCAACATTTAGCCACCAAAGCACAGGTCAGTCTTCACCCGTAGCAGCATAGGGTAGCACCACAGGCTGAATGTCAAGGTTGGAAGATCTGGATTGTATCTATACCAGATTAACTTCTACATGTACAGTACATGTACACGCAGAAGCCAAGCTTATCAGCGTCCAGATGGTTATCATCAGAGAATCCAAGATGTGCTACAACCAGCGGAAGAGTGCCAGGCACATGCAGGGGCATGTATTCCAGCTATGAGCAAGTTACGTGAATGGAAGCTATCAGGATTTCTGTCTGCTTGCAGCCATATGCGCAGTCCAGCCATTTGAAGATACAACCCAAGAACACAAACCCCAAAACGGCTCTTTTCAAAGCCATACATTTTCAAAGGAGATATGTACTTTCCCTTTTTGGAGCCATACTCTCCCACCCCCCCAAAACAAGAAATTTTATTTTAGGAAATAAAAAATGATGCTGCTAGTTGAAATAAAACCACCAAAAAATTTCTAGAAAACAATTTAAAAAAAACTTTTTTTTACATTTTCTCTGAAATTCTGACTTCAAATATCCTGCACATCAAAAAATCTTTCAGTCTCAATTTTTTTTTGTACATTTGCAGAAAACCGAACTTATTCCTAGTACATGATTGTGTTTGTATGAACTAAACTACGCATGCAACTACAAGGTATACATGTGTAAGTTTGTTGACATACAAGTTGTTTGGCATATGAGTTGGTACCGGGGCAGGTGTACGAGTTGACTAGCGTTCCTGCATTGGGCCCCTAGCAGTAGCATATCCAGTGTGGGGGGACAGAGACATGTTGCCATTTTTTGAAGGAATTGGATGGACTAACTTCTGAAAGCTACTTCCACCTTCCTTTAAGGGGAGGGTAAGGAATGTTTACTCATTTTCCCCTGACCCCCGGACCCAGAACCTGAATACACAACTGCCTTAGAACTGTTTATGAGTTTCACTGCTCTGTCCTCTCAAAGGGTGGACATTTGACAAACCCCACAGTTGTAGGGGTAGGTTTTATTGATTTTTTTCAGTGGAATTGAATTTTTTGCTGATGTGGAAGGTGACTTTTTTTTCTGTTTAATCAAGTTTTAATCTGAAAATTCTTCATTCTAGACTTTAGCCTATATGTAGCCCAGTTCAAGCTTGTCTCAACATTCAGTTGTGGAGTGATTCACACCCATGGCATTTTCAGATTTGAATATTCATTGCTATCTCATCAATTATTCCCAAGAAAGTGTTTGAAAACAATTGGAGGCCCCAAACGAATGTTCTGGTTCCATCTTATTCCTCCATGGCTTTATCATTGTATCTGGAAGGTTTGTTCCCTGAGTCCTTCAGGCACAGAATTGTAGGAGCCACTTCAAGGTACCTGTAGAAGTAACACTCCTATAATGCATGTGCTTAATAAAGTGAACCGGTACCAAGATGCATACTTGTACAAAATGTTGGAAGTTTTACCCCTTCCCCAAGTACATTTACATTTATGCCGTATGCAGCCCCATGCAACCTCTTTCCCAGTATAAACATGACACTGAATTAACGGTGTTTCTTGTTAACCTCTTTTGAGCTTTCTTTGGAGTTTTGTGACATGCGTGTAGCCCTGAGTTGCCAAAAATTTGTAACAAATTTTTTTTACATCAATCACCGTTTGACATGTAGTTACCCATGCATGTGTTATACAGTGGACAGTTATGTAAGGCATTATACCCCCCCTCTGCTGTACACAGAGTATAAATGACCCTCCTTTTCCCTTTCTGTACTGCGTACATATCATATGAATGGCCACTCCCCCTCCCCTTGTAAGTACATCTGGATTTTTATGATGTGTTTTCAACATTGCATTTACCAGATCTGGCACCCTAAGCTTGCCTTCCATGTTCAGTTTAGTCCTAGAATCTATTTTATAGCTCATGTTTCTAGACTTCTAAACTAAGCATACCAAATGAGCACAATTCACCAAGTTTCTTGTTCCCCCCCCCCAGTTACAGGTGTAACCATGTCTGCAGCATCTATGGTAGGTCGCATCATCCTTGTGACCGGAGCCTCGGATGGCATTGGTAAACACACAGCCTTGAAGCTGGCTCAGATGGGTGCCACGGTACTCATGCATGGCCGGAATACAGAGAAGATTCACCATGCCAAGAGGGAGATCGCTGAGAAGACAGGTAACAAGACTTTAGAGGTCTACACTGCAGACTTGGCCTCCCTCAGGGAGGTCCATCATCTGTCTGAGGACATTCACAGCAAGTACAGCCGCTTGGACGTCCTCATTAACAATGCTGGTGTGTATATGCTCAACAGGGAGGAATCCAAGGACGGCTACGAAATGACATTTGCTGTCAATGTCCTTGCACCATTTCTGTTGACATCTCTCCTTTTGGACCTTTTGAAGGCTGGCAAGTCCAGCCGTATCGTCCATGTCAGCTCTATCTCACATCTCAATTGCAACAAGGTCAACTTGGATGACCTGAATTCAAAGTTGGATTACCGTGACGGCCGGCCTGCTTATGCCCTTTCCAAAGTGTGTGAGATCATGTACACGTACAAGATGGCAGAGCTTCTACAAGATGCTAACATAACTGTGAACTGCCTGGACCCAGGCACAGTCAACACTAACATGCTTTTGAAAAGTTGGGGTCCAGTCGGGATTCCTGTTGGAGAAGCCAACTTTGTGTACCAAACAGCTGCTGATCCTGCACTGGATGGTGTCACAGGAAGATATTTTGTGGATAACAAGGACACTAAATCCTCTGCCATCTCATATGATAAAACCTTGCAGGACAAAGTTTGGGATATCCTGGTTAAGTTGACAGGAGCCACATTCTAGAGAACAATGCTGCCTTTTCTGGAATAGATAATGTACTTAGCTTTCGAAAGTAATTTTTTAGCGAGACTATAAGGTGGTAGGGATGACATTTAGATAAATATCAGGTAAAAAGTAAAAACCATTGATTACCTCGACCAGTAAATTGAAATATCCTTGAAGTAATTTTTACAGTACTCCATGAAACCTACATGTATGTTTGTACCTTTTCATGTCTGTTTCATTCCGTGTTAATTCATACACCTGCCCTTATTTCACTTAGATTTGCCAAGAAAAATTTATAAAAAGTACCCAATTGAACCAAATGAAGGGAAATCAACTTTCAAGCTGAAATTTGATTTTCCTTTGCTTGGTATACCATGGTGTCTTTATATAAATTTTCCAGACTAATCCGAGTTGAGCCATACCCTCACTTTGTTTGATTTGACACACAGCAATCCATGTAGGAACCTTAGTAATCTTCATCAGAGTAACAGGTGAAGGATTTAGGGCTGTGAGGGGTAATGTTTAATCAACATTAGAAGTAAAGTCACTAGTGCAAGAACGTCACTGGTATAACTTACTCAGTTGAACAGAATGCCCAGGCAAGACACCAGTGCCTCATGTACATGTAGTTTATATTAGATTAATTTTAAAGAATCTTGATCACTGTCTTTGACGTTAGGCAGTGTGTAATCTGTCACAATTTGTGTAAAGATTATTGTTTGGGCATTCAGGAGGCTTTGAGTTTAAAGAGGCTAGCTAGCAAGCCGTTGGTTTGCTTTGTGAAGGAGAGTGCCAGCACTACATTTGTTTAGAGAGAGAACATTTATAAATCATATTTTTTCACTTCAATGCATCTATGTCTGTAAATTTTAAACATTTGAATGCATTCATTCATTAATGAATGTACAATAATATATTCAATTAATATGTAACTTGCAGGGATGATACATCAATATGATATTTGAAAGAAATCACCATGTTAATACAAATTGGGTTAAATGGCAACAGTTAGGCATCAGGTGAAGCAAAGACACTTTTATACCCAAACCAAAGGACAGTGAAGCATACCGGTACTACCAAGGCACTGTAACATGCATTGCTGGACTCACAAAACAGAACAGAAATATAAAGTGGTAAGAACAAGGCCTCATTATGAGTTTACCAATAGCACCTTTTATGAATAAGTAGTAAGCTGAGGTATCATGTTATGTTTTTTTGCACATTTAAGAGAACAATTTGATATACATGTACTTCAGTTAACAAGAATCGTCTGAAAATAATGGTCAGTTCTTACATTGGAGGAATTTGCAGGACTAAGAAGTTATAGAAAAGTATAGTGAGTTCATTGTACTTGTGGGGACATTCCCCTTGTAATTTGAATACAAATGATGATGTTTATTTCCTTCATAGTGGAGGATTTCAGGAGAACTTTTGTGATGCAAAATAATTATACAAGTGATGGAAAATGCAAAGCATACTGGACCTCATCAAAATTGTACCTTCATTCTGTACTATAAATTGAAAGAAATGGCCCTAATAGAAAAGAAAATATGACAGAATTATGACTAAATTTTCAGGAACAACTCGTACATGTAGATTAAATTTGTCTAGTGATTAAATACAAACTCATAGAGCCGAACAAAAGTTTACATTGTGTCGGATATGAAGTGCTTTTCAGGGGATGTGAGTTGTACTTCAGTATCTTTCAAAGCTTTCATCAGAAAGATGACATTTTCATTTTTTTTTCTTCATTGGAAAGTATGTATAGTACTCAAAGTATGCAACTGGTGCTCCCGAGCTAGTGTTTACAGAGAGGGGATAAAGAGGCGCCTTTTTTAATCCAAAAGGCGTGAATTTAAAACAATACCGGAGGATGGTGCACCCGAAGTGGTAATTGAATGTGTTGACGAATGGGGCTTTGGAGCAGGATTTATTTGACATAGTTAGCATACAGCGTTTTCATCCGTGCAGCGTGTAAAGATTAAGACTGCATTCAGTTCCAATACAGATAAAAAGATGTGAACGCCCAATCTGAAAGCGGATGCATTCACATTGATACTGTAAAGTGTTTGTTCAGATCGATTATTCCGTAATCTGACAAAAATGCAACAAAATTGACTTAGTCTTCGACTCGTTTAAATGCAGTGACCTTATCTGCTATCTTCAGTAAATTTGCAATGGTAAGATTTGTAGTGCACGTTTCATCCAGTCAATTTGACCCTTTACATCTTTATGTTTCATCTTTATTTCATAACCATAATATGAAAAGGGCGTTTGGTAATTAAGGCTTTCCCACAAACCAATATTTCTGTTTCTACTTCCAAACTATAGCGCAGGCTTTTCTGCCGTTCATCGGCCATTATAATTATTACGTGAGGTCATATAAAAATTGCAGGTTAAATACTGTGGAGCCTTTACATCGAAGGGTTCGTCAGTTTTTGCCCGTCCAAGAAACTCTGATATACCAAATATTTAACCTGATGACGTCACCTTTTCCAAGCTAAATTTTGTTGACAATGTACGTTTAGATCTTTAACTGTGTCACACAATAATTTTACCATAAAGTTATTGACTTCCTAAATTAGCTTTCAAGTTCGTGTTTATCTGATATTGACCTTCGATCCGACACCCGTCTTTATTGCAGTATACAGCAATTTTTAGCAGGACTATCTCTAAACGTGCCAAGTATTTTTCCCATCCCGAAAAAGAGATACATGCACATGTAACCGTATCTCTATGAAATGTTCCAACACAAGAGACATCTCTCTCCGAATGGGGTATCTGTCGGGATACTTCACACGCCGTTGGTGAGCGACTTTTTCTTGCTATGTGGACTGCTCAGTTTGGATATTACACATGCACGCTTATGTATCATGAGCAGAGATCCCGGAAGATGGGGATGTGTCCCCCGTTGACCTGGGGTGATTACCAAGATAATCATTGCCTCATAATTGTCCAGTCACTGACCTTATGCACACCCTTACGTCTTTCCTGGACCCTGCGCCGTGTTAGTCACGCTCCGCACAAGGATGACCTTTCAGAAACCCTCCCCCCATGTGATGAAATATGTGCCTGTGCTATAGTATGCATGGGCAAGATCAAGTGTTCTGATGAAGTTCACATTTTTCTTCCAGTTCAGGAATATGTGTCCACGCTGGTAATTTCATGACGTGACAGGTTACAATAGCCAAATATCCACGTATTCAACATTTCAGGATCGGGGGAGGGGGCGGGACAATGCCCCCCCCCTAAATTTAGTTACCTATATAACACAGTGAGAGAAATGTGATTTATGTTTGAATCGTTTCGTTTCCTTCCCTTCCAAACGGGCGTAAAACGAACTTTATCCCCGCCCTTCATATTAGAAAGATGCTAAAAAGGTTACGCAAAGATATTTCCAATTTTCAGCCCCACCATACGTTTTGCCCGTCCCATCAAAAATTTGGTTCTGGATCTACCCTTGACAATGGAGGAGATATAAAGAAAAAAGAGGATTCGATGATCTTTTGAACAATTGGAAAACAATATAAGGACTTCATCACTTTTCGGATTAAACAGCCGGGATCAAATCACTTGAAAGAAATCATCACAAGGCGAAGGTCAATTGAGTCACATTATAAGAAGCGAAGCTTATCTCGATGAGACTAATCGCACAATGCAGTAAAAGAGAATGGGTTGCAACAGATTGGACCTCGCATTTTTGTTTTGCTTACAAATTAAAGATAAGTGGGGCCACTCTTACAATAGCCCCTAAAACACAATGACGGCCCTCTTTTTTTACACTGTGTGCTTTCCTATTATGGGGACCTTATGGATCGTGTCCACTGTCGGAGGAAAGCACGCATGTAAACAAAGTGTGACGTTATTTACTGACTAACAATTTATTCCCCTGTGCTATGAGCAAGCTTGGTGAGACAGGACTATTTCTATGGCTAAGATTCTCCGTGCTCGGAGCCATATAGAGAGAGAGAGTAGGGCCAACTACATGTACCTGTACTTTCAACCAAAATATGTGTGCAGTACAGCATCACATGCTATTGTGTGTTCATTGTCCATGTGCTCTGATGCATAATCAATTATTTTGAGACACTATGTCGCAACTGGGTCTTTCCGTGTTTACAGTAGTGCGTCATCAACGGTGAAAGGCTAAACATTGTTGACGTGTGATGGCGCGGTTTTGGACCCAATGACAAAAATGCGCATGAGAATTCTTATTTCAAATAAACAACACAGAAAGAATATTTTAGCGTCGGTGCCAGACGACCAGTTGAGGCGCTAGCACGGATGCACGGTGGGGTAGGCCCTACTGTCAGCCCCCGACCTGTTGAAGCGGCGTCCGCGCAGTAGCGTTTTTCTGAATCACATTGTTTTGGGGAGTGTTCATGAGTTTATACCAGACAGGAGTGACGGACTGATAATTAACGGCCAAAAGCCACAAAAACCCAAGTAGAAGACTTCACAGTTTAGACCCGTAAAGGCGGTTAATGTTACAATATTTGAATGCAGAGATAGCGCTGTTTTATCCAGACCACAGCATATCTTCACCATATCTCCCAATTTTCACGTAGTCCAAAGCCAGAGGTGTAACTCCGGGGAAAGGAGTGCAAGGGGGGAAATTGTAGTGAGATGAACACTTTAATAATTTAGAAGCAAAACTGGAAACGGCTTTCAAGTTCACAACTGGCGAACTAACCACGTATTGCAGTATACTATTTTCAAACATTCATCCAATTTGAAAGTATCGTGTGACACTTTGACAAGAACCAAAAACGTGTAGGCCTATACCAACCCCTTGTGCCCCAGCCTTCAAACCTATTCGGGACACGAAATGGGATATGAAATAGCTTTTCACAGCTATAAAGTCTATTCCTCATTCAGAAACACGTCAAGCATTTTCAAATTCAGGTTTGGGCACCCGGCATTTAAGTAAAAAGGGGCGCCCCCAAATAGAATTGATCTCCACGCATTTTATTGCAATAATTTGTGAGAATTTCTGATTCACTCCGTTAGTATTATATGAGAACAAACAAAAAATGGGAAAAGGGAAAATCTCCCTTAAACAAACAACGGCAAAAACCTAGAAACCAAAAAATGGAAAATGGGGGAGGGTGCCTTCTGGTAAGCCCCTCTGGATCCCTTTCTGCTCATATATAATCAAGATTTTTAAAAAATGCCTCCGTCATTAACTTGACGTGGACTTGACATCTGCTAAAAGATAAGCGAATGGAAAGAAGTAGGTTACAAAGAACACAAGTCAATTTTATTCATACAATCAAAGTATATCGGTTGAAGCCGTCTTCACAATCAATTCAGGTACAAAACAAGTGATAGGTGTATTTTTTTACTATTATAATTACGTGATATTTATCTTTAAATTCTATTTTCAAGAACACTTTGACATTTATACAGAGGATGAAACTCCAGACAAGAAATTCCTTTCGAGTATTCTTCCTTTAAAACAACACAACAAAACATCAGCTTACAACTGCTGAATAATTCAAATCAAAGTAGAGATGCTATATTAAATAATACCAAATATTAGTGTTCTGTACAATATAGTTTACATTTACGCGTAATTCAAACTTGGTATTCCCCGATTTTGTACAAAGTACATTGGCATAAACTTGAAAGTTCATTTACGAGGTTGTCATACACAGTGAAATGTCAACAATTACATCATTTGTTTGCAACAATCGTTTTCTCTCAGACTTTCTAATTTCCACAATATCATTTAAAGGGATGCGCGTCTTCCAAGGGTGTGACATCAACAAATTCTCACAACACTGGAATTTTTTTTTAAATGATGGTTTGAGTGGAAATATTACATGTTTACCTTTTTATGCTTGAATCTATATCAAGAACCAACTTCATCTTTCTTCACCACACAGACTTGCTCAGTTCAGGAAAGTATTGTGAGGTAAAAGCAAACTGTAACGGCCAACAGGCATTTTCGGTCACCTTCTTGATCAGCACTAACACTTAATTGCTAATCGAAAGTTTTTGGGGGCAGTAAATCTGTTTGGTTCAGCTTAGTGAGAGCAAGTAATGGATTAAAACACTGAATCTGACATTGAACTCAACCAAAAATACTGATTTTCCACACAGTAAATCGTGCTGGTACCAGGAGACTCCTGGTAAAACCTCCTGCTTCATAACTAGTGTTTTATGAAAATGGTTATATGCAAGACTCGTTTTGGTCATTTTTACATGGTTCTTTACACTTATACATAGTAAAATAATAATTAGTTCATAAATAAACTCTGCTCTATTTTCAAGAGGACATGTTGGTAATTGACTAATAAATTCAAACCCGAACCAATGATGATCGCTGTATTACCTAGGCTAAGCAATAAACATTCTAATCTATTATAGTCCTCTTCTGTACAAGAAAATAGTTGCCTATTTGTCTTATATGTATAAAATGTCCCGTTCTTGTAATCATGAAACTTCAATTTTGTAAAATGTTGTAACTAAGTATAGGCCTTGAAGCCATGTACCCTGTGTACTTTACCAGAAATTTTTCAAAATTTAAAAACGGCAAGACTGAAGTCGGAATCTTTTTTTGGGAGGCGGGGCAGGGGGAGGGGTATACCATGCTACAGAAGAGAACTGGGGCATTCAGAACAGATTCAGTCAAGACAGAAGCTCCACAATTGTCTGACAACATATTTTGGAAAAAAATGTCTCAAAATGAGCTGCCCTGGTGGAGACTACTTCGTTTTTCATGATATTTATGGGAGCGGAATTGTTTTAAAAACAAGCAGGGTTTGAATATTTTTAGCAAAGCGGTATATTAATATGTTGTTTTCTATATAGACAGGCAAAAATATTGTCGAGAATCTTCAACCCAACGGTCCTCAATCCTTCACTTACAGGACTGAGGACTGTTAGCATTTAAGGGAAAAAAAGCAGACACCGAGGCATACAGCAATGTGAGGACACTCGTCAACTTGTGCCAGTCTCTCTTTGTCTACAAAAACCTTTAATTTCTCTCCACTTGCTCATTTCAAAATTTTAACTTCTTGTTTTCCATCAATCTGAAGTCTTACCTAATTTAAGGCAACGTATTTTGTACACGATCAATTTATGTACATCAATTTGTTTGCTGAAACAACATAGAAGCTGTCTGTGGAAGATGACCATGTTTGCATACAAACACAAGGCCAGACTGCAAACATGGTACATTCAAACGAAACTTGGTGCTTGCTCATTGTCTTGATCTGGGTAGTTTCCTTCATACTGACAACCAACCTATGCATAATTACTGGAGATAATAGTACTGAGACAATATGCTAGGAAGTTATTACAAGTATTGGTAATTGAAGATCTTTTCTCTGGACTCTGCAATGCTCTCAAAAATGTTAATTCAAACTACAAGTGCATATACCAGATACTGTCTTCTGAAATGAACAGGCTTCAGTGTTTCATCAGGTTTGACTTCAGAAACTTCATAAGAATTAAATATACCACATAGAAATTCAATAAGTTAATTAGCTTAGTTTCTGGATATTTGTTTCAAACATCTTGGGTAATAACTATTATGTCTATAGAAATGTGTACAAAAGGTCATGCCACCAAAGCTTTCTTAGAATTTAGTCAAAAACTCTGATGCATAGAATGTGAAATGGAATCCTTTGACATAACCGCAATGCTACTACTTGCTGTACACAGATAATCTGGATAGCCATGAGGCAGTGTTTGACATGTAAGTCAAGGATTATATGGACAACTCTTGCATGAAGACCAGCCTAATGTATGTGTCGTTCATTTGCCAACACTGCCCGGCATTCCATTGCCTTTTACAGTTTTTGCAGAGAGTTCACAGGAGTTTTCCTCCATTGTAACAATCTGTTCAGAAATGGTTTCGCTTGCCTAACTGGAGATCATTTTTGGCTTTAACCTTTTGCTTGACTCTATGCACTGTCTCTCCAAGTGGAACGGAGAAGGTGCTGAGATGTCCACTGGGCCCTTATCAATTCCCTTAGCTACAAATGCCTCGTGTTTATGTCATGGTGTAAGAGTGTGGACAGCTTTCTGTCTAATTTGTATTGATTATCCTATCCAGTGTCCATTAAGGATCTTGTCTTTCAAGCTCCCAGGTGTAAAGCCAAGGACATCAAGTTTTTCATCAACAAGAGATCCCCTCACAAAAGGAAAATCATGTCTCATTCAGCTGGTGTGAATTAAGGTATGCTCAGCAAAGTGCTGAAGCCCTCCTAAGAATTTGTCCCTCACACAAGTTCAATTCTCAAGGGCATCAAATTGTTAGCAGTGACTTGCTGGGAGCATAAATCATATGAGAGATTTCAGCAATACTTCAATGCATGTATGTATTTTAACAAATAACCTTTTAACATAACACAACATGCAAATGTTGCAAAATTAGGCAAGACCAGCTTAAGTAAGCTTACCGATGGTTCTTATTTTGCCCATATCACTATGTAACTGTATGCACAGGGAACACATTATTCGTGCAGCATCAAAACTTTTACTGAGAATAGACGCAAAACATGAAATGGTTTCTGCCAGGCATCCATATTTGTCACAGGCCTAAAAATGTTTTTTAAGTCAAGAAACCCAGGAGGGTCAAAATTCAATGCACTCTGAAAGCACTGCCTCTTTGATCTTAAGTGGAACATGCAGAAGTGGTGACGCTGGTTTGATGATTGAATGCAAGAGCATTAAGATGTGCTAGAGTTCACAGGTTCACTGAAGCAAAGTCATATTGTACTTTATCTTCCTTCTTTGAAGTGCACAAGGAAAAGTATGTGAAATAAAGGCTTAGTCGGCCTAGTTCAAGACAACTGGGTAGGACCCTTCAGTGGGTGAAATCTAGTGGTTCAACTGCTGTGGTCCTTGTGGGATTCTTCGGTGTGTTCAGTTTCTCTAACAAGGGACACTTCTGATTCACCACCTGATGAGCACGGCAAATCGACTGTGGCATTGACATCAGGGGTCAAAGTTGAAGGGTCAGCAGGGTCGGACGGATCCTCAGTCACTTTTCCAGGAAGGTTGTCTCTTACGCCAAGGTCTGAGGGAGTTGGGGTGGGCTGGACTCCATCTTTTCCAGAAGGTGCACTGAGTGTTAAGAAGGAAAAATAGAAGAAAAATTCTTGACATGAGATTAGACATTTCAAGAGCAGGAACTTGTGTTGTTAGTGGGTCAGTAGGTCATGAGGCATGCCCTCATGCAGACCAAACTGTTGGAAAACACACAACTGCAAAGAAATCATCTTGTAAGTCGGGTGCTAACCTGCCCTCTTATGAAAAAAGAATAAAGTTGATACAAATGAAGGTTGCAAGGCAAGGTTCATTAAATCTATTCGAGGTGACCATCATGTGCATTACTGTCATTAAAGCTGAAGTGAAAATAGAAGTGAAAGTTATTGAAACTCTGATCTTCAATGAGGCCATCAGTGATGGAGCCATCTCCTGCACTGCACACATCCAATATTCCGTAACTTCTAATTCATGTGAATGACTCACTCTCATGTTTTTAATCATTATCAGTGGCATTCAGCCACATTTCCCGAGGATTGAATCCGAGTCATTAATGACAAAGCTGAACGTAAGCTGCAGTGAGAATAATGAGAAGCTAGTCTGAGTTTGACATTCAGGATACTAGACTAGCAATTCATGCCGAGAGTTAGGCTCATGTATCCCAACATAAACATACACATGGCTCTGGACACTACTTAGCATTCGCATACAAAATCAAGAGGGTTTTGCCCAAAATGACTGGCATCAAGATGATTTTGCATCATTCGGAGGGATTCAGGACTATCCAAACCTAACTGTGCTTCATGCTTTGATGTTGTCTTAAGTACATGTCCAAAGAATGAGATGATTTTGCAGATACAAGATAATCTCAGCAAAGCTCACAGAAAGAAGAGATCAAAGGTCAATCATGCCAACACACCATTATGTACACCTGTGTAGTAATAAACCCATCCCATCAAACAATCCCTTGAAATGCAACAAAACAACATCAAGAGTTTGTCTGTCTCATGCTGTAGAAACAAAAACTCTGAGATTTTTTTTTTGAAAGCAGACACTTGCAGTGCAGATACAAGGAAAGTGTCCCGCTTACAGTCAAGCGAACAGTGAGACTGCCCCACCGTACTGGTGGAGTGGACACTCGCGAGTCCCTCTGTCGACTCTGGTTTGGCGGAAAGACAATTGCTCCAGAAGGCTACACTGGGGGTCAAGCGGAGGTGGAGCTGTGGGAATGGGTGCAGTGGGGGACTGGTCAAGGTTGGTGATGGGGGGTGAGTGGACTGGATTTGGTGAAGTGGTGATTGTAATAGCAGAGGATGCCTGTGGAGGAAAATCAGAGGCTTGATTTGTGACCAAGTCCCACACAAAACCACCTTTATATAGCATCCCCCTCATCCAAAGCATTGTCTACTTATATTGAAATCAGCTTTTGTAATAAAAACCTGAGGTACAGATATCTCTTCTCAATTTCATTTGCAACTGTGAAATAGATAACCTTTCCCTTGTCTGAGTTGCACGTACGTTCCAAGATTTTGATGAATAGCAGCATTGCTTCCTAATGACACATTTTGTAAGATAACCATCTATTGGATAGCTTACCCCTTTCATATGTAACACCCAAAATTTAATATAGGCAACCTTTCTTTAATTTGCATAGTCTGAATTACATGTATGTTCCAGGACAGTGATGAATCATCAACACTAGTTAGTAATGACACATTTTGTGATATGAGAGATATGAGACAGCTTATAGCTCCTCTTATAATGTAACAAGAAATACAAGGAGAAACAAAGTATGTTGCTATCCGTCCTATGGAACACAAAATTATTGTCTACCAGCTCCAAGACCTAGAGAGATCATTATCGAACACTTTCTTGCATGGCAACATATTCTTCTACCCAGAGCTAAATGTCCCACTTTATGATGCATTCCCCCTCCCAATTCTTGGCCCTGCCCCTAGCATTGGTACAGACACTTTAGTGAAAAAGATGGAGTCCATTGTTAATGCTGAGAATTCCTGGGAGAGGAAATCTCCCTGGGAGATTTAATAAACCTAGTGACTGATCGAGTGTCCAACTACATGAAGAGGCACTCTTCAACCATCACAGGTTGAGAGTGTCGGAAGCTCCGTGCCTATCAACTTCCAATTAACAAAACCACTGACCACTTCACACACTGCACAGATGCACCACAAGAACAAGAAAAAAATCATCAAAGCTGTACCTCAGACTTGGAGCCTTTGAGTACCCTGTCATCGGTAGCAGTTAGAGGATCACCCTGTGAGCCCAAGAGTGGAGGAGGTGGGAGATGGTGACAGATGGCAAACCAAAGGAGAAAGAAAAAACGGGGAGAGAAGGAAACGATGCATGAAACTGGCAAATGGAAACTCCTCTAAACCTTCAAGGGATGCAGGCAGCATGTACAACTATTGCTGTACAGGATGTGATAAAGTGTGCGGTTGCTGTGATGTGTAAAGTAGTTGTCAAAGAAACATGACATGATGCAACTTGTGTAACAAGTGATTTTTACCGTTAATTGACTCCCACCCCAAGAGACCTCTCAACTTCTCAAGATTCTGATTCTGAATGTTAACGAGCATATTGAAATGCAGGATGTGAGAACTGACATGAAAATGGTTGAAGAGGGGAGTATGTAACCCATGACAATGTACTATACAGAACCAAATAAACTGAGAGATCCCCTTTCTCAATCAGAATTGTAATTGATTAATCGAGAAATAAATTGGAATGTGCAGTTCCTACACCATGCTCAAATTGGGCACAATTTCATGCACTCACTGCACACGTCTGCACCAGCAACACAAAAATAAATTGCCAAATGAAAAGAAATTCAACAAACTGCACACGATACGGCTACGATAATCACATATTCATGCCATTTCAAATTCTGATATATATGCATAACAAGGAACTATTGTAGTCATAAGTACACACAGAATGGCTTGGTTCTGCTTTGAAATAACAAAATGAAAAGCATTGGCACACACTTCATGGACGTAAAGCAGCAACACCTCTTGCCCCTACTCAAGTGAGCAAATTAAATGTGTCTTTTGGGAAACATGGTCCAAGAAATTAAATATGCTCACTCTGAGTGAGATAATTAAACATATTGAGCTTAAACTGATCTTCTTTATATTAATTTGAGCTCACCCAGACTTTTCATCAGTTTCTTTCAGCATTTCTGAGGAGCATTCCTGCCAATATAGAGGCAGTAACTTGAGGCACGTTTATTCATGAACATGAACATGAACTTTGGAGTTTGTTGGATTGGAGACATTCCCCAACTCTTCCATCCCAATACAAATCAAGATTTTTCTGTTTTTCTGCTCAGTAATTCTAAGCTTTGCAGAACTGTAATGGAACCCTCGAAATTTCTGACTTGCCCCCTTCAAAACTGGATCATAAGAATAATTTGAAGCCCTAATCCACAATTCTTTATAGCTCACATTACAAATGTACATCACTTATGAGACCAACGTACAAGGTTTTGGCTGGCTTTGTCTCCAAGCGCTACGTAGGTGGAGAACAGACCGGTGACCGACAAATGAAAGGGGGGAGAGAGAGAAAGGTAAGGGCCGGGTTTAGATACCACAAGGGATCAAAAGGGAAGAGGGAATGAAGAAGTAGTGAATACAATGACAAGATGTATCTCTCAACATACTTCAACAACATTGCATTTGTCACCTACTGCTCTAGACATCATGCTTGACTATCTGCAAACCTCATTACATCTTAGCTGATAAATTATCTTTCACGTTCAGAACAAAAAAAAGTCAGGCAATACAGTTGAACACTTAAGTGACAATGCAGTCAAACAACTATTTTCTGAGAGCAATGCAGTACTTTTCCTATTTGATCCTTGTTTTATGCAATTTGGTGATATCAAGACAAGTAGTATGATTGGTTGAGGCCACGTAAAAACACACTTTGAAGCAAAAAGAATGGCAAATCTAAACTCTAATCCTGTAACCTAATATTATGGGACAACTTCAGCATAATGTTCTAATTCACAGCTTCTTGGTTGAGACAGATTAAATAATGCAGTGGAAAACTACTGAGAGAAAGTCTCATGTCAAACGGTGAAGCATTTGCCAGAGGTTATGAGATGTAATTCCTCTTACCTTGACTGTATCTGGCCTCTGCTGGGGCAGCTTCTGCACATCGTCCACTTCATAGACTTTGATTTCAACCCCATCCTCGTGGCATTTGGGTCTGGGTGGCAAGTCCTTCCAGCGGTTGTTCTTGGCTTGGTGACTATCTGTAGCTGAACGGGGTGGGGCACTGCGACTTCGCCTGGACCCTGATGGGTGGTATTATAAAGTAAGAAATCCTTTCAATGGGTATCAGGTCTTTATCTGCAACAACTGTGATAGAATTGTTGGGATAAAACATTTTGATAGCGGTTTTGGAGTACAGAATTTCACACAAGAAATGCATGAAGCAGATTTCAGAAAACAACCATTTCCAACTTCATACCGAAGACATCCTGTCTGATACAAAAATGATTGTAACAGTCACTTTTCTAATTCCCTCAAAAGCTGAATGTGAATAGAAGAAGTTATCCACTGATTCAATGTGGGAAAGATACCAGTATGTGATCTATGATATACGAAGCACTTTATTCAAATTCCTGCAAGGTACTCAGACATTAAACAGTGCATTATGTTTCAAAACTTTTTCCCTCTTTGTCTTTTTCCCTCAACAGTTTCATAATAATACATTCATATTTTTGTGACAATTCCATCACTGTTTCAATTTTTAATTATTGGCTTACCTGGAAACTTCTTTTTAGGGAGTTTCGAGCTCTTCAGCCGACCACTAGAGCATTCGCTCATGGAATCATGACAGGATGAACCACTAGCTGTAGCTTCGCTATCCCTCAGCATGCTCTCATACCCACTACTCGCTCCACCACCAACACGGCACTTGGTCGCATTGTTAGAGGCTTGGCAATCACTTAACGTGCTACTATTATCACTACCATGCCCACTGCTGGAACCACGCAGAATCCGCGGCTTGGTCACGGTGGAGTACGGCGACAAGATAGTGCGCTTGGAAGGCGTAGGGACATTCTCGCTGGAGGCGATGCCACTGTCATTGCTGCCATCTGAGGAGTTGGTCAGCCTGTTCCCGGGTTGGAGCTGTGCCATACTGTTGTTTACATTCCGCAGCAGTGCTTGCTCTCCGGTAGTTCCAGTGCTGGTTGGGATCTTGGATGTTGGTGCTGTGGTCCCTGCTGCTGTTGACTTACTGAGTGAAGGTGCTGATTTACTAAGTGACTTGTTCCTGACTGGCAGGTTAGAGGACGCAACCTGGGATGAAGCCTTCTGGCCAGCTTTGGAGCCTGGTGGGCTGGCCTTACTATTGCCGCTCTGCGGTATCTTACTTGTAAGCGGTACCGTCTTTCTGGAAGACACCGAACTACTCTTGCTGGTGGTACTTCCACTGTCATCACTACGACTTGACTTTGAGAGTCCAGATGAAGCTTTAGACTTGGAAGACTTGATATTTTGTACATTCTTCTGTGAGTTGACAGATGTCAGACTGGTCGACCTAATTGGGAGCTTGCTACCTCTGTCTATTTTGGTTGGTATGGAGCTTCCTTTCAGTGACCTGTTCTCTGGTTTGCTACTACTTTTAGCAGGTGGTACAGGTATTCGAGAAGAGTCACTGGTTTTAGCAGCAAAGTTTTTTGAATTCTTGTGCTGAATTTCGGTTTCTGACTGAGGTAGGTGGGAAGAGTTTGTTTTAGGCTTCACAAGGCCTCTATTTGGTTTGCATGGTGCCTGGGGTGCTGCAACTGACCCCTCATTGTCCTGCTCCGACACTGGACACTGCCGACAAGTTATTATCTCATCCACTGATTCCTTGTCTGGTTTATCATCTAAAACTGGCAAGTCAGGGTTCACAGCATCCTTGATTAATGCATCATCAAGTTCCTGAGAGAAGCATGGATTAACTTCTACTTCAAATGCGGGAGAAGAGCATGCCCCAATTGCAGGGGGACGCTCCGAGCTGCTTGTAGAAAGGATTTCAGCCAATTCTTTCGTCTCTTCGGAAAGTTCGTACTGCTGGATTTTACTCGCAATGTAATTGAAATGACAGTCTGAATCCACCTCCTTGGCATCGGCCCCATCGGGCCTTCGTAAAAGCAAGATATCTCTGGATGACTGATCAAAGTCTCTGCTGTTATTGCGATGATGTCTGTACTCCATCTCCTCCTTGGCTCTGGAGATGGCAGCACTCAGGACCAAAGGGGACGGTTGGTGTGACAGGGAGCGTAGTCGAGAACTGTTGCGGGCATGATGCTGGGGGCTGTCATACTTGGATGAGGATTCTGATTTAGAGGCAGGCGTGGGGTTAATTTTGCCTGAGATGCTTGTTGCTTCAGATGGGGCTGGATCACAGCATTTATGAATGGGGGATGTGTGCACTCCCTTGGACTCGATTTCAACCAGTTTGATGACAGAGACACCTTTATTCTGCGTGCTCCTCTGAGGAGTTTGTATGGGGGTGCTAGTAGCGGACTGACTGAGTTGGGAATCCTTCTTATCTGCTAAATTGAAGAATGTTCTGTTATTGCTGCCGTTTGTTGGAATCGGCAGCACTTCCCCGTTTTTTGACAGCTGCTGGTCAGGGACTACTCCGTCCATTCGCTGCCAGACAGGGGATTCAGCCCGGAGGTCTGGTCTGGTCTGATTTCCATTAGGAGTCAAATGTGGCAAACACATCGCACCCTTTTCAGGATTAGTTCTTAGTTGCACACCATCAACAAATCCTTTGACTTGGTGATTCAGATTGAATGCCTGCGTCCCTGCCACCCTCCCTGAGCTACAGTTCCAATTCCTATTAGCGTCCCTTAGGCCGGGCGAACTTTCGTTTTTTGGAAGCCATTGTGAAGAGCTAGAGTTGTCAAGGGTGGATTCCTCATTTTCATCAACGATGGTGTTATCGTCGTCTTGCTCCATGAAACTTGCTGGCCGTGAAGTAGTGCTGAAAGTGGCATCTGTGGCATCACTGATGCAGCTAAGCCTCCTCAGTGGGTGGTCAATGGCAAGATGCTTCTCTCTCATCACCACTTGCTCGTCGTTGATAGTCATGTAGGTGACGACCGTGGCCTCCTCCTCCATGTAGCCTTCCTGCAGCTTCATCTCCGGCATGGTGATCTCGGAGCCTTCCAAGAGATCCTCATCGAGTAGAGAGATGTCCTCCAGGTTCAGACTGGAAATGACATACATGGATTTGATGGCTTCCAAGTCGTGACTAGCAAGGGAGACAGAATCAAAGGCTTCCTGCTCAGAATGGTGCTCTGAACGTCTCCTCCTTCGGACATGCCTTTCACCACCAGTCTCCACAATCTCTGACTCATCATCTGAGTACACATAGTGACCGATGTTCCCTACACTGAGGTTGGCCCTGTCTTCCATACCCAAAAGTAAATACGGCTCATTGACACAGCCATTTACGCTAGCTTCATTGAGACTCAGGGAGAAGTTTTCTGAGAAGGAATCAATTGAGCGTTGCTCAAGCTCTTTGATACAGCAGATTGCTTCTGATCCCATCGGGAGGTCATCAAGAGTCATGTTGTCATCAAAAGAAACTGCTCCACTAGTGTCCTGGGAAACAAAGCTCATTGTGTCTTGCTCCGAAAAAGCAATGGACAAGTCATCCTCCGAAACCTCAGAGATTGGTTTCTCCAGCATGTCTGAGAGGTTGTCAATGGAGCCAAGACATCTCAGGATGGCATCTGAATCTGTACTGCCCAGATTGCTGTGCATCAGCATCAATCTCTCTCGCACTGACATCCTCTTCTGACTGATGCCTTCCAGGAAGTCTCCATCCTTCAGGCTGTCACTGCCTGGGGTCTCTGGCTCCACTGCCCTGAGCTGGGAGCACAGGCTCTTGTCCATGTTGCGCAGCTCGGACAGTTCATCGTCATCATCTGACTCTAAGCAGGGCTGGACTGGCTTGTTGATCTGGGGCTTGGGTGGGGGTGGCGGGACTTTGCTAGTGCTGCAGTTGAGGAACAGTTTTGGAGGAAGGATTGGAGGGAGGTCCTTGTGTTGATCCATGCCTGCCTTGAGTCTCCGCTCTTCCTCCTTGCTTATTTTCTGTGTTTTGCCTTCCTGGTTTACAGATTCCCCCTCTGTTTCTCTTTCAACATCTTCCTCCCACTGCAGACACTGTACCTGGTCAAGAACAGCAGTTGTCAAATCAACTGACGAGGCTCTTTCCTCTGGTGTTCCCTTACCATCAGCTTCATCCTCCTGGCTTTCTAGTACTGTTGGCAGACCCTCTAGTGTCACGTCTTCCTCCTCAAGCAGTGCCTCCCCAGTCATGACTTTGCTCAGTCCTGGAGTCCTCCTTGGGGGCACTTTGGGCTTGGGGCTAACACTTGGCTGTGACTTCTCCTCTGACTGACATGTTTCTGCTGGTGATACTGAAACATTTGCTTTCATTGATGCACTCTGGTCATCCTTACTTGAAGGTGACATAAATGGCCCAGCTTCAGTACATGTACCTCTAGCAGCTGTAGCCTTCTCTATGGGTGAGGATGGCTGCTCAGATTTTGGAGCAAGTCTTCTTGTGGGTAAAGGAAGCCCACTTTTCTTAAATGGACTCACTACGCCAATCTGTGTGGCTGGGCTAGAAGCTACTGGGATTCTAGATGATGGGGCTTGAGCAGGTGTTGATGGACCTCCAGAAGGTTGTTGAAGTGATGCTGGTTGGCATGCATCCTTTTGAAATTGTGAAGATCCCTCTGGTTCAATCACTTCATAAATGGGATCTGTCATACTTTTGTTAAATGTCTGTAAGTCTTTAGCAACACTAGGAACTTCATCGACCTCCTCTTCATCCGATTCAAGGATAGGGGGTTTCCAAAGTGGTACGTGGGAGGGGGGTCCTTCATTGTCAGTTAACTCCCGATCACTTAGGGCACAGCCATCGGGACCACAGTAGATGACAGTGTCACATGACTGCTCACTGCTGGACAGGTACTCGGGCTCACTCTGGTTGAGTGCGTTGGTGACCTGCATGCCACTGGACTGGTGTCGCGAATGCAGTGGACGAACATGGCGCCGGATCCGTCCTTCTTCACATGAACTTTCACCGCCTGATGAACTGGTGCCAGAATACTGCAATGCAAGCAAACACGAATGTTAGTTTGTATCAGACAGCAGTTTTTTTTTAGGATTACACATGTTTAGGCTGTATTAACTAAAGTACGTAAATGACAACCAAGGCAGCAAGGATTTAAAAATATTCCATCATTTCTGGGCAGGTACTTCTATGATGGGTAATAAGAACTAAATCCCCTGTTGTACAATGATTTCATGACTGCAGTGAGTGTAACTCTTCCTCAGTGTGACTTGATGACGCCAACTAGAGTCACCACGATCATTTGAACTGAAAGTGGGGTTACAATATACAGGTTTGGGGATTCCACCTGATTTTATTTCTTGTTTCATTTTGTGGACAAAAGATTCGGGGGAATCCACGAAAATATCAGAATACACAGGAGTAAATCTTCAGAACACATGTACTTTCTAATGTCACTGCAAACTTTGCTTTTTTGCCTTGACAATAAATCAATAGGAATAAACATTGTCAAGAGAGATTTGAATCTCTGAGGTTTAAGGCTTGAGCATCTCTGGGATAGTGGCGCCAGAGCTAAGCCAGAGGAGTTACAGGACACTAAATCAATGTCATGTCAATGGTGACAAGGAAAACACAGCCATACAATAAAAATAGTAATTTATAGCCTCGGGGGACACTCTGTAATTTGAGAGTTGTTCCATGAAAATCCCAGGACACCCTTTTTGATAAATAAGTGTGCATTGGGAATTGGGGATTAAGTGCAGAGCTGGCAGAGGATTAAATTTGCCATTTTTATGACCAAAAATGATGGGAAATAATAAAGGGCTATAAAAAGATACTAAGAATGGATTCTAAGGGATTTAAGACTTGTGGCGCCATGCGCCTACATGTACATCACACAGTTGAGGTATTCAGCAATGTAATGGTCCTAATCTGACAGCTTGGCTAGGAAACCTTCCGCAATTTGTGCGGCATTTGGTTGAATACTTGCAAGCTTGTCTGTTATGGTTCCCATGTCTTCTGCTTTTCAGAGGTTTGAATTATTTAGTTCATGATTAGTTCACGAGGTCTCTTTGGTATCTTGCTCAACTGCACTTTTGCATTTCCTTCATTAACTGCGAAACTGAACATTACTTGAAAATGACTAGAAAGACAATGGAGTGACTGTCAGCAGACCCAGGGGTATTAACAAAAATGTCCCTCCAACAGGCTGGACTTTATAGCTATCCTGTGATATTAAAACATTAAGCGCTACCTCAAGACAGGAACTCAAAGCCTTAATTGCCTCTTAGTGTGAACCATGCCTCATCAAGGCATGGTTACACTGAATATCTGAATCATACAATTGGTAGAAATCACAATACACTATTGTACATGCAGCATACATCAAAGAGATCACAGAGTTGAAAATGACAAGGAGACTTTTTACCTTTTTATAATGAGTTGTAATGTGCTGCTAGGGTAACAGACACTATTTTGGGAATGTCTGGTATCTGATAGCTCAGATTCTATCTTTTCATATCAATCCAAATGGCACCACATTCACCTCCCCTCCTTCCCCTAGCCTAATGTGTCTACATCCATGCACCAATGATGATATACTGGTAATAATGATGGGCACAGTGTGCGTAATGAACAGCCCTCTGGGGCAGACTACAGCTTAGTGCTTTAGATATTCGATCAATCAGTCAGTTGATATATACATAGGCCAGCTTCCACTTTCTAGCCACAGTGTATTACATGTTGTTCATTGCTGTCTAGTCCCAATGTTTCCTACCCCTTTTCAGAATTTCTGCACGCCAGCATGTTTTTATTGCTATGATTATGGGGAGAGAGTCATAATCCCGTCTTCTGCTGGCGTCAGTCTTTCTCATTTCCTTTCCCGTACAAATACATTTTTTTTAATCATCTCAACTCCAGATTTATCTTACTGTGCCTAAATAGTCTTTGGACAGCCACAGGGTGTTCAACCAGAGCTAATGGAGGGGCGGACAGGTGGAGATTGAGGGGGTGGGACAGCTTAGACTTTTTGCTTGTCTGTATTGTGTTTGTTTCAACCGCACTGAATTTAAATAACTCCATTTAATCAGAAGACAACAATTTAGTTAGTCAGCTATGGCTAAAGTAATGCAGAACGCCTGTCTTGGAAATTGTCCAGCCATTCACCCTAGCTACAACACTCAAAATAATCCATTCTGGAAAAAGAATTCAGTTGTATAGGGTTTTTATTTTTAACAACAATTAAGTTTAAAGTCATTATCTGATCATTTTGGCACCTACATCCTGATCACTACAAAATCAACACCTGATCATCGGTAGTAAAAACAATCCCAAAATACATGTAATTAAACAACTCACTCAAAAGAAACAAAAGTGAACACAGACAGAAGCACACAACATAATATAATTTTACCAGGTTTTCCAACAATAGGCATAAGCATTACCATGAAGGTATGCTATATTTTAAAACACCACTGCAATAACAAGATTCAACTGACTCTTCAGTGCAAAATACAGCAAAGAAATTGTCAACCAGACTAGAAACTTCCTGCAAATTCTTTTGAAAAGCAGGAATTAATGAAGTTTTACACCTTTTCTAGAATCAGAATATTTTGACCCACCTTGGATTTCTTCTTCCTCATACGATGAATCCTTGAAGATAGCTGGATGGTGTTGAGAGTCTCTGAGTAGGACTGGATAGCAGAAGAAACGTGGGCGATCATGACTGTCCGACAGGACAAACTCCCCATGGCTTCCCGAAGGATCCTGGTTAGCTTGCTGTCCCTGTCAAAGAAAATGTCAAAACACACTCAAGAATCAGAAATGGACTACAGGTTATCACAACAGCACCATACATCCAGTCAAAGACTTGCCTGATGAGAGAAAACGTTTGCTTTTGCAGCATGGGCAGGAAACAAGCTGGAGGGCAAATTTCATGGTGCCTAGTGAGCACTTACATATTTGTGCTGACACAACTTCCTTCCAAATCACCAAGACTGTAAGCTGTAAAATCCAGCAAGGAGTACACTAACTAAACTTCAGGGGCAGAATTAGCTAAAAATAGTCACAACCTTGCTTAACAACCTCTGTGAACAAGCATTAAAAGCTCTCCACTGTGGCATACCTTTGAAGCAGTATGATGTTTCTGCTGTTTTATGACATTTCTACAAGAATCAGTAACAAATCCTGTGAGATTGGTTACAGTGTTTATTTACTGTTGAGTAGCAGGTTTAGTGAAATTTTTTTTTTAACTTTTCAAGGTTAAAAAATCCCTCTTTGAGAACAATACAGTATATGGGCCAGTTTAAAATGCCAACACATTGAAAATGGCAATTTAAATATTCTTGTACACACTGAAACAGTAAACTTCATTTTGCAAAACAAATTGTTTAGCCACATTGGAATCTTGAGGCTAAGAACTGGGTCTAGAGTCTTTGCTGGTCACACATACGCAAGCATATGCAGACAAAAGACATCGCCGTAGCTTTTTAAGTCTGCTTCAGATGCAAGCTTGGTTTTCTTTCCCTCTCCAGCAAAAAAATGTTTGACATTGTATCCCAAAGATCAAAACTATACCTACTTGTTAGGGATGTGCTTCTGGTTGTTCAGCAATGCCAAGATGACCTGTCCCAGAGCGGAGTACGACAGTGCCACACCATTCACAATCTTACCCCCACTCTTATCTCCGCTGCCGAGGTCAATCAGGTGAAGTCGACTCCGCCCACCAATGACACCTCCCTTGCCTGACTTGTCAATGCGATACTGATACACATGCAGTGTGAAAAGCATGTGAGAGTACTTGCTGTCTTCTGAGTCTTCTGTTTGAAATGACAAAACAAAGAGAAAATTCAGGAGATATTGACAAAGACACAGAGCAGAATGGAAGGAGAAATACTACATGCAAAGTTACCTGTAAAGAAGAGAAATATCAAATATAGAGGTGACCCACTATTCGCTGTAAGCACACCAATTCATGAGCTCAAATGACCATTCTACACACATTTCATGACACATCACTGTGCATGCCATAATATATTTCAGACATGACACATGTCATCCTCATTAAATGAACACTGATTCTCAACTGACCATCTGCAAGTAAGATTTAATATCAATGGATTGAATGAAATTGTTCCTGTGAAGAGACAATGCTATTTAAATCTGTCATTTTGAATCGATGGTCAAGTAAAAAGTCAACAATGCAAAACAAGTCTTTTGCTATCTGTCCCTAGTGGGACCAAGAGAGGGCACAATTTTCCTAGTGACAGAGGCTCCTTTGGTGGGAGCTGTACTTTGCTGGTTCATGAACGACTATAAAATGCATGCGTTATGGTTGCATCACTGCCAACAAAATGAACACTCCTGACTAACATGGCTCCTTTCAACAGACGAGAGGGCGCTTCTTTTAGAGGCAGGTACCCTAATATCCTTCCATCGTGGCTACTAATACTTTAACTACATACTACAAAGGCATTCTACACATCCGTTTCAGTCCTTCCATTCCAAAATAACATCCTTCTCAAATCCCTTAAATTAAAAATCCAAATACCATTACTACAAAAATAATTGTGAAAAAGTACATGGCTGGGGTAAAGACCTTAGCGCTTAATGTTAATGATTCCAGTGAGCAACCACCCAAACAAAATATAGTTTTCTTTTCCTTTTCCATTCCTCTGCGTTTACAGCATCATGCCCCAATTCTCATGGATCCAATAACATTGATTCAAACAATCCCTCTGCAGTTCCCGTACATGGTGAATTATTCAAATAAACAAAGGCTGTTCTGTGCCAGTTTCCAGACAGACTGTTGTTACCTAGACCTCTGTCGATAATTACAGTTTGGCCCAAAACGCTGCAATTTCCATTAAGGCAGCTTCCAATTTGCCTTTCGAATCCCCAGGATTACATGCAGGATTTGGTTGGGTACCGGTGTTGCATTTCAAAACATGAGGCGCGCGTAAACTAAGAGTTTTACAACCGCCACTGATTCACGCTGATTGATTTCACATCACTATATTCACATCCAATATCTTGTTCCTCCGCAACTTTGTTCTTGCTTTCTTCAATCATACCCAGGATGCATCTGAAGTCATTGTGAAAAAGGCTGTTCATGCAAGGCAATCGAGCCCATGCACCCAAGATGGTTTATCATTAAGCACTGGTTAAACAAACAGGACAACTGACTTGTTAACAGCAAGACAGTCTGATTTACATCATTCCGCTGTCATGCTGTTATCTCCAATCCATATAGGGCTGTTGTGTATGTTTGATTGCATGTGATGTTGATTTACTTTAGGACCATAACAACCATATGCCCGCTCTACATGCCAAAGAAAGTGATTTCTGAACCCATGATACAATCCTCAGTATGCCTTGCAGGCAGAGTTACATTTAGAAGGCTAAATTAAAAGTACAAGTACAAAGTACATGTACCCGTACATAAGTGTTGGGCAAACTGTATTGGGAGTAAATAAGTTGGTATCACCTGCAAGCATTCCATTGTATAATGTTGCTGAAATAGAAAAAGGGACAAATTCAACAGTTACATTAAAATGAACCAGGGTTTTATATTTCATTTTTTTAGTTTTGGCAGTGAGGAAATCAAACAACATCAGGATAAAGTGCACACAGGGAAAATAAAATCTCGACTATGATGTACATGTACAGTACCCGAACACACTGTACAATGCATGCAATAGTCCAACAGCAATCAAATGCCTACCAGAAGTTCATGGTACAATTGAATGTGCATACTTCAATGTGCACACAGGTTTAAAGGAGTGGTAAGATTGAATGATGTTTGTTGAACCAAATGCTACACGTATGTGAACCTCGAGTCTCTCCAATTCTACTTCCATTCATCTACTTTCAGTTTATACATGTGTTTACATGTACCTAATATCAACGGGCTTTTAGTTTTGCAATACATGCACAGGATGAATAACTGGTGGAATGAATGTCTGGATAAGCAACCAACTCTGAACTTTATGATTCATGGATAAAATTTCTGGTCAAAATATTCGGTCCGTAACACATCTTGACAAATGAGCTAGAGAACACTAAACATGACACATACCAACATTTGTTTGAAGTTCACACTGACCCAGCTTTTCAACAGCCGACAACCCGTGCTGAAGGATATAAATATCAAATCGGCCTCAACTTGTGAAATACCCATTCCAGCCGGGCGACGGTAAATTTTCCAGTGCGTGGCACTAATTAACCGTCGGAAAATACACACTAGGCTGAGTAATTGACAGCCGCTAAATCATGAATCGGACATACTCTCTTATGCTGGGCTGTCGGACACTACAGTACACATGTTTTAGTATAAGCTGACATTTCCTAATATGGCAGCTATCAAAAATGGGTATTCGCTTTAAAGAGCTGCTATTTATAAATGCATTTGACTCACAAGGTGACATCATATCCATATGTGCAAAGGAACAATTTCACAAAGTTTGGATCCTCAATAAAAATCTCAATTAAGGTGAGTCAAAAAGCGGTACCTTCTCCACTAACAATAAAAGCAGGCAATGTTACATTAACTGATAAAAAACATCTACCCAAGAGTAATTTGTGGAAACAGGAATATTTAAGATACTTAAATGAACTAAGATACATGTAAGATGTTCCTGTATTGCATCACCAATCTATATACATCCAGCCAGTGCACAGAGCAACAATCTCTAAGACACTTTTGTCTGGTTGTTCAGCAACAGACTAAAATGTGAAACATCAATGTCTGGAAGGCTCCAATGGTTCTTTGTTCAAAGGCAACAGACATGTTATCTGGGCTTTGAATCACAGACACTTGGCACCGTTCTGTGTTTGTGTTTAGTCCTATGGGCCTGTATGACGATACACTGTCTCCAGTGTGAATTAACCGTTTAGATGTCTGTTGATGTGAAAATCTTACCTTTGCTGGCTTTGTTCATCCTAGCCGCAACAGCAGCATCGAGGTAGAAGGCTGCCTTCTCGGCTGTTGGAGCACGTAGCTCATTCTGGTTTAGCAACTGAATGCCACAGATGGGATCTTCTTGGAGATAGAGAGCAGGGGAGGTGCCACACCCATTGTTGCTACCTGAGAGATATGAAACAAGGTATGATGAGTCTAAATCACTACAAGAAAAAGGGAAAACAAACACTCGAAATTGGAATGCTATCAAGTTAGGTGCTGGGAAAAGAAAACATGGATTAACAACAAATTAATGCTTGAACTTGGTCTAATTGGATTAACTGCACCATACTCATTCAGTGCATGTATGCACATTGTATTTTACATTTTCAAGTGTTTATTCCAAAGTCAAAATCCCTGTGCATGTTCAGTTATGCAAAGTATGCATTCCACTGACAATAAAGGTATACAGGGTATGCCAATATAGGCATACATATTGTGCTGTTGAACGTGCTGCTTGTCTTTGAAGCAATCTAGTGACGGGACATCTTCTGTATAATTGTTGCCGGTGCATACACATGGCACTGGGTCTACAAGGCCATCTACACATGATAACACCCTTGAAACAGACCATGTCATTGTGTGTCATGTGCCTCAACAAATTTTCCTTTGCTTTCATGTCATCGTCACCAGTCTTTAACAACAAAAATTATCAAGTATCAAGATTGAATGTTTTTACTGATTCAAGCAAATGTTTCTTAAAGGTAATAAATGTGGAACGATATGCAGATGTACGTGCATAATATAACAAACCACCTGGGATAACAAAGCACACACAAAGGCATCCATCTTTAATAGAGTGAACCAATATGACAGGAAAAATATTGTCACAGTGTGGAGCCAACTGTCTACCTCTGTGGATTCCTGTGAGATTAACGTGTAACTAACCTCTGTCACTTCAGGACAGGAGAGTTTAATTTTAGCTGGGGGGCTGTGGGTGAATTGCTTTTTGATCCCAGTAGAGTTCCAGTAAGGGGGAGGTGGAGATTTATCTCCTCTTTCTTTCTGGGGACCTGCTTCATTTGCAAGTGAGCAAAAAGTACAAACCAGCAATGTTTGTCTTGGGTTGGTTCTTTGTTATTTTTCATTACGAGAGAATTTTAATCGTTGAAAGGGAGAAAATGCAGACAGAGTCCACAGAAATTGGCTGACTAGACCCAGCAATATGCTGAAGTCAATGTGTCGAACTATCAGAATCTCTTGAAAAGATTTAAACTTGGACTGAGCCATAAGGTAACAGTGTCCATTAACAGCTGCCTTACACTCATCTAACAAAATCCTATCTATCTCTATATTTATTTATTTATAAAGCTCATACTTACTAAATTTTCAAACTATGATCTTTATGTTGTACAATTTAATTATCAAATGTCAATTATGTCATACTCATAGTAAAACTGAGGTGGGTTTATTGTGTGCAACTGGATCGTTTCAACATTCTAACATGAAAAATCAATAATGATGCAAACTGTGCTGTTCAAAAGGGTAAATTACAATGAGCGCTGAACTGAAGTCTTTGTTATCACAATAACATCACTTCACATGTAAACACATACTTTTTTTTGAATATCAACAGAATTTGTAGTCAGATTTTTATGCCAGACAGATTTGAAGTTGCACCTACCATTGGCCTGCTCAACCAGCAGGTCCCTCAAGTTCTCCTGCTTGCCGTAGACTTCAACAGCCGAGACTCGAACCGAGAACCTGGTGCTAGTCCTCTCTTTCTTCTCATTGATCAGCTTGAAGAGCCAGGCTATGGCACAGGGGATAATGCCCAGAGTGTGCGTGGACTTGTCACTGCCAACCATCGTGTATGTCTTGCCTACATGTATGTGAGACACACAGATTGGCAATTATCAGGAAACACTCAGCATGGCCTCAAACACGAGACCACAGTGAACATGACCTCATAGTTTTAATCCATGTACCTCTGTCCTACACAAATCCAGCTGACTCTTTATTTTGCATACAAGTACCCTGCCATTGACTTCTTGAACCGATCCAGGTGTAACAACCTTAACCTGCATGTAATGCTTTGTTGAATTGTGAAACCAGCTGTACAGTGTGTGATCATGGACCAAACATTCCTCTTCAAATAGAACCCTGAAATTTTTTCCCTGCTAACCTGTCAGGCAGAATGTAAAGAAAAAAAAATGGATCACCAAACAAGCCAGAGACCTAGCCGTGATGTTCAGGCAAATGGATAGACATGCAAAAAAGAGGTCATGGCTGTTTAAAAGGGGTGTGGCATAGATTCAGGAATTGTAAAAGGGACGCACTTACCCAGATGCGAATGGCCATAACAGAAGAGGCAGCCATCTGCTCCATTCACTACCGATGAGACTATATCTGAGACGCTGCCTGAACAAACTTCAGCCTGTAGCAGCGAGAGAAATGAGAAATATACATTACACACAGTGCTATGCTTTAAGAAGTTCAGAGCACCAGAGGGACTAGTGACATCCACGGCTATAGCCCAAGGGCCAAGAAGGATAAGAAAAACGAAAGCTGCTTCATGCAAATGCAAAGAACAACATCACATAACAAGCATGACGTAATTTGCAAAAGCTGACATGTGTTCGACTTATACCAATTCGTAGAACAAAAATTCCTACATCCGTACTTGAAAGTGCCTTAATTACCAATCTCTAATAAAGGACTTTCATGTGTAAAAGACAAACTGAACACGTTTTTGGGCCTAAATATCCCACTTACGATATCTGGCCAATGTGAATGGTGAATTTTACCATGAGATAATAAGCTCAAACAAAAGCAGCATTTGTTTCATGTCATCTGTTAATTCATTCAGTTTCTTTTGCTAAGAAAAACCGTTCTTCTTGAAATAATAATAAAAATGGTGGAGGTTGTCCAAGGCTCTTGGACCAATTGATCGAGCCCGGTAGTGGCTGTTGACAGGACAACCCAGCAAAAGTTACACCTAACTCCTGGTCACGTCCTTAAAGATCATCAAGGTGTGAAATCAGCATCAATATTCAATGAAATAGAATCCCTGCTTGGTCTCCCATGTGTACGCAGCTCATAAATGCAAATCGTGAAAGACATCTTGCCAGGGATATCGTGCGCGTGTGCTGGTGTTGTTTTGCCTGCCATGTCATTCCAGGGGAAAAAAAAGAAATTACAGATTTAAACTGCCACAAGCAAAATGTAAAAAAGAGCATGGAACAAAAATCAAGCAACGTGACAGTTTGCTCCAAAGCGGACTTGTGTGGGAGTATGCGGGGGGGGTTGACAACTGGCGTCACTGAATGTTGGGTTTGATATGTGGTCGTGATCACCTGGAGCAAGTACGGCTCGGTACGCAATCACCTTGAGACCAGCCACATTATTACTTGGCAGGTCAATGTCTCCCTACCCAATGAACACAAGGTGGTCATGTGGGAAACCAAACGTGCATGTGTATATAAGCATTGGCAGCAAGATGGGCAAGGCAGCACTGTGCTGGCCCAATGGGACTTCATTTCCAGCTGATTAATTTCTGCAAGAAAAACAACCGCAGTTTACCCAGCATTTTAAGTTATTAAACAGTGAAAATATCCCAAACTAATGAGAAATACTGCAACAATACTGCCATGTTTTAACCAGTAATGAATTTGGTTTTCTTTTTTTGGGGGGGGGCTTACCTGGGAGGCGTCTTGTGGAAAGATGGCATCAAAGGCAAACATCTTGGGCGCAGCCACGCCGGCCCTTCGATTGGCTGGCGTGATGAAGCCAGACAGGAAGGTAGGGTCAAACAAGGTCACTTGCTTCTTCTTGGTGTCCACAGTGACAAATGTAGCATTGTCTGTTGGGTTACCTGAAGGGACAACTCTCAGCATAACTTTCACCTGAGCACAACGGGGAAAACCAGAATAAGATATTAAGTTACACTAGAAGACATTCTGCTCTGAAAAATAATCAGAAACAGTCATGACATAATGCTTTGATGTGTTTTGTGCTTTGAAAACTCTTGTCTAATTGCAGCATACCCGGTACTTCTTTCTTTGCCACTTCAGAAAAAAAGTGCCTGGTTCATAAACATTTAATTTAAAAATCTTTAACAAATTTTACCTAGGAAATACATCGTGGGTATATCTCATGCATGTTCACCAACTGTGAACATTTTTTTCTAATTGTAGCACATTCCAACATCTCAAAAAATGCTCAATGCTGCCCCAACAGTTCTACCCTGTAACAAAATTTCATGGAGAACAGAATTTGTAGGCAACCATCAGACCGTTAAGTGTTGAGTAATTCAAGTGAGATCTAAGGTAATTTAGGGACAAAAGAAGGGTGCTGAGAGGAGACTGGCTGTCGCCTGCGGTGATTTAGTCGGTAACCTTTCCCTACTGACTGGCAGAATGCAGTGCAATAAACGACATGAAAACATAGTCTATGTCAACTACACCCACTGTAGGCATAGCAGGCAGAGCCAAATGCATGACAAACATAGTAATATGATCATCCTTCCAAATGGTTATTTCATCAGCTTTTAGATTCAGACAATCTTTATCTGTAGCTATTTGTAGTTTAGCTCATTCTGTGTTCCTCTTTCAGGAATTTTACAGGAAGATTTACATCTCATTTACGAAAGAGTAGGAGATTTTACACCATGAAAAGCAAGCTCACAACAGACTACAAGTAGGTGCATGTATTAATTTCTGCAAAGATGTTGAGTGAATATCCCCGAACTAAATAATGACTTCCATTCTAGTTGGCCGGAACCCAACTTAATGCATTCCTTTTGGCAGGGGGTTTGCTGCACAAACAGTATGCTACTGATGACATTGATGGGATTGTGAACAGCAATGTACATGTACAGCAATGTAGCATACAGGTAGAGCAAAGGGTATTTCAGCCCTGGTGACGCCAAGGAAAGCCGCTTGAACTCGACTCAGAATCAACAACTACCGGGACTCTGGGTCGCCAGCTAAACTCCCGCTGACCAACCACCGGCTCCCAGCGCTGCCCACTTACATTTAGCACCCATAGAGTTCGCATGACCTGAATCATTCTGTTTGCACTTCAATTCTGCCTTATTAATTTCTCCTGTTCAGTCCTCTGAAGCGGCTAATGTGACTGCTTTTGATAGACATCCCTGTCTACAGAAAGGTGTCTCGGGAACACAAATAAACACTGTGGCAAGTTCTACTTTGCAAGGCAGCTGTACGTTTTACCCTAAGATTGGGTGACACCACGTTACAAGGTAAATAACAACATAACAACCGAACATCTACTTATATCTGGCTGAGTTGATTATGTCTCTGCCAACTCTGTCTATATCATATCAATAGAAGTTTAGAAGATAACCGTGCAGTTCAGGGGGGGTGGTTAGATTTACATCTGAACAAACTTGAATATGAATCATCAAATTTGCAAATGCATCTGTCTGTTTCACAGGGAAGCCATAACTCCTTCCAGCAGAATGGGAAAAAATATACATCATCGTGTCGCTTTCAATTTCCTTGATCATCTCAGACACAGCGGATACATGACCGCAGTTCAATGTGCAGGAGTCAGTGGGTAGCCACTTCGCTACACAGTGACTCTCCATCACTTCCCACCAGTGGGTAATATACATGTATTGTACAATGCTGAGATGTTACACAGTTAATTGTTCATTTCCTGCTGGGCGTCCAAGTATAGAAAAAGCCCCTGGGAAAACCCACAGGAGCCCGCAGGGTCAACAACTGCATCTGGCTGATTCACTGTCGTCTTATATTTTCCTCCTCTTTTGGAGATTGTCTAATAGTTTTGGTGTGATGTACAGTTAAAGTCTGCAGCTGGACAACTCAAATGCATAAGAGTAGCTTTGGGCATGTTGGATGGTTTTCAATATTTCATTTGAAACAGCTTTCATTCAAATGTGCTGCCACTTAAAAGAATCCCATTCAAATGCACACCAATTCACTACCAGTCATAAGAATTAGTCGTGGCAGATCACAGACCACAAATACTCTTAATTGAGTAGATCTACTCCCCCATTAGATAATGAATGATGTATCACAGCTGTCATATAGTAAATGGGTAATTGCAGAAATTTGGGGTCCAAAAGTGTAACATTTTTGTGCCCGTTACATCTGACCTTTGTTCTTTGGCATGGAAATACATCACTGGAATTGATTTCAAACTATTACTTTTCTTTGGCAGGTAATTTGCATTAATTCATCACTCTTGGAAATTAGAAAATGTATTCTGAACTTACATAATCATATGTCAGATGTGACAGGGACATGAAAAATAAATATACTGTATATTACTCAGCTTGAAAGAGTAACAGCTTCACAGGGTGGTGATATTCAAATATTGGAAAATCATGTTGAACAGCTTGACCCTTTAAAAAAAATGGGCTGAAAAAAGACGAAGGATCTTCAATCCTCAATAACTAATATCTGAGACAAACGAAGAAGATAGGGAAGCCTTTTCTGCTAATAGGGGATTTCATTTTGAAAGCAAAAGGTTAGGTCTACATTCTCCCGAGTGTATTTGTACAAATGTTCAAAACTCGTGCAAGCTCGCTGAGGACTTGGACAGCTAGTTCTATTTGAACAGTGCATTCACTGCAGTGGGTCAGGCCGAGTTCCCATGCAAGGAAAAAATTTAATTTCACAACTGTCAAACATTTCCCGAGGTGGCAAAATTCCATTGATGGGATTGGTGCTGGGCTTTGGGATATCTCCTCATATATGCTTGGCTTATTCTGACAAGAGGGCAATCGGTTATTGTGACCGTGAAGGCCAATAATACCATGAATGGCACGTAGAGGAGAAAAACACCCATGAATGTAAGAAAATGAAAGACCCAGCAGGTATTTGGTTAAGTGAGTGTGTGTTGGGCCCAAGACAGAGGACTTTAGAAAAGCTCCTAGGCACACATCTTGACTTCCGAAATGCCAAAATAATTCATTTGACTGATGGAATTCAGTCTCGGACAAGTGGGGCTTGGCCCGCGGCTGGGTGGGGAGCAATACAGATCAGCTGACTAACCCTTAGTGCTACGCAAACAACCACTGGGAAATTTAGAATTTGCCTTGGTTGCCAAAGGGAGGAGGGGTGGAGGCTTACATGCAGTCAATGCACTAAACAGAATTCAATGACATACAATTGAGGATTTAATGAAAAACCTGCCTCTATTCATGGAGATGAAGGAATTTCTTGGTTTATTAAATACTGCAATTTAATGGGAGCGTTTTGTGTTTTGTAACTCCCCCCCCCATAAACTTCTTGCATTAACCAAAACAGCAATACATGTACCTTACAGCTCAGAGAAACTCTTTTAAATAAAATGCCTCAAAATATTTTGGTTACAGAATGTGCAAGAAAGAACATTTAAAAGTTCTAAATCATTACTAGGTTTTCACCTCTATTAAGTCTCAGGTGAAATGTAACAATATGTTGATGGTCATTCGGCATATACAGTATTATTTGCTCTAAAATTGCATTATAATGAAAAGTGTTAATTGTCTTAATTCTTTCCCTAAATCTAAACCCTATCGGCTTTGACGCTTTTCTCCAGATTAAATACACGGTAGATTTAGGTGCCATAGAAACAGTGCCACTGTCTGTACACACTGATGATAGTTATTTGGTTGAATGAATGGAGCCGTGGGGCCTCAGGAAATATGGCTCACTGAACAATTTTGAGAATGACAGAAAATATGAGCAGCCTACAAATAGTCATTCAACAGGACCATGAGATATCAACTTATTTCAGTACACTCATCCAACCAGCATACACCGAGAAAGAATGGAGTTCAATTGTCTCTGGTCTGATAGGATATCTTTAAGCAATGAATGTTGCTGGTTTTTATGTCTAAAAAATAACAACTTGAAAAACAAAGCCCCAACTACCTGTACATGTAATCTTCATGTTGTCAGAAACACACATAGAAAGATGGACTGGATGATCCGAAGCCTACATGTAGGGCTGAAAATAAAGATATATAATCGCCTTGTTGGTGGAACACAGGTGCCTCATATTGGAAGTAACAAGTTCTATCCAACATCATGCAACTATTTCATCCACTTGGCCAAGTACACGATGGGGAGAGGTTGGTTCAATTGGCTCATGCCATTCATTTCATTGACAGGATTAATGACTGTACAGACACATTTACATGTTTGGTGTCCATGATCCTGCTTGATTTGGTGAAGATCTGATGTAACACCTCTGACCTCTGAAACTGTTTTTTAAAGTAAATTCTTAACTGAGTATAAAGCCCATAAACCCATCCATAACGCAGGTTGTAAGATTACAAATAAAATCAATCATTCTCAACAGAAAATTTGCTTCCATGGCATTGGCAACCAACTAACATTATCCTTTGCACGTTATAAGGTTTCTGCTTTTCTCTGGAGGTGCACATGCATGTCAAGTATTCACAAAGGCAGGACTGCAGACAATATGGAATGCTCAGGAGGACAATTTCACATCCACTGCACATGTTTGACAAATTGAGACATGGTGCCTCATGGAGCTAATTTTCCTGACAAGAATGGCCAAGAGGATGGCAAAAAAGAGAAATTGGCTCTGACTGATGGCATGGTGTATTACTCCATTCATGTCCTTGTAGTTTCATTCGGAGATTAATCACTTGGTAATTTATGGTGCATGACATGATGTAATAGATAGGAGATCACGCAGGACTACATGTACATGGCTTTTATATGTATTCAGCTTTCTCGCACACAAAGAGAAATAGGTTAGGTTTCTCTATAAAACGTTTAACTGCCTGTTCCCAAATTCCCTAATAGATTCTGCAGAAATTTGGTCTACCCAAGTAATGAAGGTTTCAATTGGGTGTGCATAACTTGTAAAATTGGAGGGAGGTATTGTCATAAGTGATAAGTGATGTAAGAACATTCAGGTGAATACCAAAAAGTACATGTATACAAGCAGGCTATGTTCTGTATACACCCTACGATAACTGTAAAAATGTAATAATGTGAAGGAAATATTAATACATGCTTTGTTGACATACCAGTACTTTCCAAATGGTAAAGAATTTGTGAAATAACAACAGTGATCCTAGGACAAATATCTGGAGTTGTGCAAGGAACTGATCGTGTTACAATTCAATGAGAACCATATCCATATTTACATTTAGTGAAGTAAATCCTACAAAAGGCGAGCGTAATAACTAATAATCGGCTGCATTCCTCTCAATACACTGCCCTCAAGTCTTACTCAATTCCAGGTGAAAGACTGCTTTACAACCTTCAGATGGCTATAGATGTCTGAACAAAAACATTTTGCCCACTTCATCCAGCACCCAACGAGTTATCTAAACACTTCAGGATGGCCCTGGGTTACACCTCATTGAAGGTTCCACACCGGAGTTCCGGTTTACCCACGTTTATTTGTCAAACGGTCTTTCTGCTGGCAAATTTCTTCACAATTTGTGCTCCCTAAGGTTCTAGAAGAGCTGCGATAACTACGGAGATCTGAACTGAGAAAAACCCCTGGTTAAGCAGCAACCTGGTGAGTTCTTGTGCACTTTTTCTGTTGGACAACCACTCGAATGAAAATTTAGTGTGACATCATTCAAAGTCCAAAGAGACATATAGGTACCATGCTTATCAATATGGATGTAATTTTAATTTAATATGCATTGCCAAAAAGGGAGAGAGCAGCAGTGAATAAAAAGAAGTAAAATACAAGAAATATGGAGGAATCCAAAATGCCAACAAGGAAAAATACAAAGAAAGTATATACAACCGCTTAGCATCAATGTGAAAGGACCAAACAAATTCACATTTAAACTAAAAATGACCAGCTCACAGCTTAAATGTATCAAATATGAGTGAGCTGTCTTTTCATGATCTGGAGGGAGGGTTGTTGGCAACATGACATCAAATAAATATAAACATCCATACACACAAGTATGGCATGACTGCCTACGTGAAGGCAGGGTCCATCTTGGCATTCATCAAAGACACCACTACTGCACATGTGCTTAATCCAGTTTTTCAGAAACAGTGCTGTTGAACAAGGCAAACTTCTCAGTGACATCAGGACGCTGATTACTACGTCAATCCTCCTACCTCAAGAGATGCTGGAGTGGTACATGGAACTGGAGATGAGATGGACAGCTCAACTGAGCCCCCATCAATGAGCTGGACAGACTGACCGTCATGACCTTGGGTAGAATGACCAGGCCCCACTGAATAATGCAATTAGCATGCTATCACTGCCTGTTTTTGTCTTTTCTCTAGATCATGGGAAAGGTGCAAGGAGTGGGAATTGGCAGAAGAGGCAATGAGAGGTGGTGTCAATTGAAGGGTTGGTTGTTACAAACAATGCCAAGGTGAGACCTCTCCAGATGAAACATGAGAGGTACCCTCAAAGAGGGTTCCCACCAATACAGTCCAAATTTGATTTTCTCTGCAAAACGTTTCTATTTAGAATTTCACTCTCATTTGGTACTTTCATTTAGGCATTTAAAGTTACATGTATTTTTTTCTCAATAAGTGCCTATAAATAGTGTACTGTACATATTCTCTGACAAAAAAATTGAAATCCTAGATTCCAAGATCACACATAAAACTTTCCCTCAAAAGTCCATTGATCACAGCAGGTATTGTTGCAACAGCCTCTTCCTATCATATAAAGACAGCATAAATAAAAGATACTTTTCCTTCTTAAAGTCAAGGAATTTTGGCACAGATGTCTGTAAACTGCATCTTCTTCTCAAATCATAGATTGTCTCTTTTAAACTACTGACATATCTTGTTTGTCAATGCCCCTATCTAACTTAATCTACTGACAGGCCCAGGTAATTATCTTCATGTACATCAACTAGTAAATTTATCATAGGGCTCCCTTCTAAAGGCCAAGTGCATTCCCATGAGCATGAAGAAGCTTCAACTCTGCCCGGAATTGCTGAAACCATACTGGAACACACAACCCCTACCCAAGCATCACGGGCCCAGGTCCTTTGGGTGGGCAGCACTAATGGCCAATTTCTTCTCTCAACAGAGAGTTCCATCTCAGAGGTGCTACCATAAACAAATATGGTCAGGCTCTGGGAAGTGTGGGGAAGAGGAAGTTTGGGTAAATCCTAATGGGCTGAAGTTGCTCAGTAAACAGAGAGCAACAGGAAGCTTGAAGACAGGCGGCACATCCGTTACGCACCTCCCTGAATGATTGACATAACTAGTCGGTAATGATCAGATTTATAACTTATCATCAGCAAATACTTTAAGAGAAAAAGCAACATCACAACTGTAGTTTCAGGATTATTGCTACGATTTACCATTATTAAACGGCAAAAATTTACAGACTCTGGCTATAATAAGGACCAACCAGATTTGGTTCAAATTCAATATTATTTTTTATTTCCCATTAATGACAGCATGTTCATGTTTCATTTCACTAATTTCCTGCATAAAAAGTTGCAAAAAAGTTAATACCATCAAGAAATGAATGAAACTGCACAGCAGCCACATGTATAAGGTTCATGGGTAAGAATTTCAATCCTCCTTTCAACAGAACCAAGCTACTGAAAGTGAGAACATCTAAATTGAATAAATATTATAAATAATTTCAAAAGTTTTCCACACAAACACAGACTCCCTGGAACAGACAATGATTGTTGCCATGGTTTTCTCACACTTCAGTGGCCAATGAAGCATTCTAAGTGAGTTTCAGTGGAAAGGATTCGTAATTTGCATCAACACTTTTTCGCATCACTTGCATTGCCAGAATGGAATGATGGCTGTCCTCATGCAAGCATGCAGCACTGAACATGAAATGGCTTTTGAAATGTTTGGAAAGACAGGAACCCACAGCTTGGTTTCAAACAATACACCCTTGATTATTGTGTACGCAACAATGCTCACTAGGCAGAATAAAGTTGCAATCTAACAGTAAAGTGTTCATGAGGACGCTAAGAGACAATGGGAAATCCATTAGTTCAACACTTCACATATTTCTGGGAACTTGAAGATTCACCTCCTAGACCTGTCTTTTTGTTGCCATGTCTCCGAATGGGAAATCCAGGGAGTTGTCAAGAAAAAGAGGAGTACAAACAAAGATGGGCGATCGATTCCATCTCCCTCTTCAGATTTTGGAGAGGGGTTACAGATGATGCCCTCCCAACAAGGAGATTAGGGGGATTACGCTGTGGGGTGGGTTAAAGATTTGGACATGCAAGACGAATGTGGAGCTTCCCTCAAGCTACATTTCGATAAACAAGCAGCCAGGAAGAGACAGAGAACAAAAAATACGGGGCGGGCTTGTTGGCGGAGATTAGTTCTAATCTGCATCAATACAAGATTTGTTTAGGAGGTGACTCTTTGTCAACGAAGTTAAGCTTATCGGTTTTGTCCATCAATAACAAGGGGGAATTACAAAAAAAACAGGGAGAGACTGGGAGATTCAGTTAAAGACCCAGGCATTCTTGCTCTTGTTGAAGACTGCTGTTGACAGCCAATGACCCTAGGGCACATCGTTAGGGACACTGCTCTGAGAAGGGGAGTCAGCTCAGAGTATATTGAACCATCTCACAATAGACATCAGCTGATGACATCCAACTAGTGATTGACACCCATAACATCAATAGGGACATAATCATGCAGGAACATGAACGTAACAGAGACAAATCCATGTAGCTTTACATTATCAACTCAGCTTAAACATACAGACTCTAACTGATGACTTAGAACTTAAGTTTAAATTCCCAACTTGTGCTTCATACTTCAATACACCGGTCTAAGGACATAACTACCTTCCTTTCAGCATTAAACAAGAAATCATCTCAACAAACAGTTCTAAAAGTTGACAAATCAAGTTTGTTACTGATGATTTATTTAACTGCTAGTTTCAAAAGTCTTATGGAACTCCTACAGTGAAGTTGGGATTTCCTGTATCAGTGACAAAGACTTTGGTTGTACACGTACATCAATAGGCCATCAATAGGCCGTCTCCAATGAACAAACCATAGTGGTTCCTTGCTCAGATAATGATGTATATCCTCAATTTGGGCATTGACAAATTTGAAGGGATACTCCAGCAGACTGCAGAAAGGGGAGAGCATTAGGAGTTACAATGTTCTGCTTGGGACGGAGATAGAGGAATCTCCTGAACCAAAGTTAAAAAATGAAATTGAACCCTTACCTTGCCGACACCGGGGTTGTCTTTGACCCGGGCCACATTGCGGAGCAGGGATGGGGGAGCCGAGGGTGGGGACTTGGCGATGACCTGGCTGAAGTTGGTCGGGAACAGCGGGGGCTCTGGCTCCCTGGTGTGGGGATCAGGGACAAACACTGGCTGCCGTAGCTGCTGTTGCTGAAGCTGCTGTTGCTGTTTTCGCTTCTTGGAGCTGAGGTTCAGCTTCTGAGCTGCCCTGTTTTTCGTAAAGACACAAAAGAAAAGCATGAGTTTTGACTTTTCTCCCTGAAATCAATTTAAAAATCAGTCACAGTTCTCAAATGCTATTAATGAAATAAAAACAAATCAAACAAACCAAAACACATCTGTATTTTGCATCACACTTTTGGTACCTGTTAGCCGATTTTTGAGCTGAACAAAGGGCACAATTTTCCAGTTGTGCAAACATGATTATAATTGAACTGCCCACCTTTGAAGTAGAGGAGACACCCATTAATGGACTGAGGAGATATCTTAGTCCACAGTCAAGCCATAAGAATAAACAATCTCAAAATGGCATTGTTGTCGGTTTTGTTAAAAACACAATCAAAAACCAGAAGGTCCTGTTACCAAGAAGTGGGCAAACTGCAGCATATGGTAAATGTGAAGGAGCTTTGTGTATATGATTGTTTTGATATCTTTTATGTGCATTTTGTAACCGGAAAGATGGTCAAAGAATGAATGATTTTACCACACATCCCCTCTATCACTGTTATCAACGACTGTCCAGAATACCAAATAATACATAACACAAAAATCATGTATGCTACAACAATTTTAATCTGTTATGTTATAGCATTTGGTTTCCCAATACAAAATCTTAAACATACAATGAGCAAAATAACAGAAATATGCCAAATTACATACTTGTGTGTTTGATAAGGTTCGCACGTGAGCCTGAAGCCTGACCTACTTCTGTTATGCCTCAAGCTTTGTGTACATATCAGAGACGCCAACCCAATCCTTAGGAGAACAACACAACTCCACTATACCTAATGTGTCCTGACAGGGGAAGCCCAAATCCCACCCCCAAAACTCCCTAATTGTGTTAATTAATACAGCTTTCAGCTCCTCCTCTGCCCTCCCTTGCCTGATGTACTTATCAAAGCCTTCCTCAAGGGTCATGATACAAGATAGCTTGGGGGCTGATTGTGGCCTTGTCAACTCAATGCCAAACATCCCCATCAAATACCGGGTAGGAGAAAGGATTCAGCATGCATTAGGATCTAGCCCCTATTTTGTGCCTGGAGCATAGAGCCTGGAGGCAGACAGCAAGAATTCAAGATCATTTATCCTGTCCGCTGGTCTGATGGCCAACAGTACAAGCTAAGTATCTTCCAAAGTTACCAATGAAACAGACTCCAAACCAGCCTCATCAACCTAAAACCTTGCTTTGATGGAGCCACATAAAGGTGAGAATATAATAAAAAGTTTTGCATTTCTGAGTCAGTGCTCCTACAGTCAAATACAGCTTATGCAAACAGACCCGTTTAGTGCAGAGATTAATGGTTCTGATAGTGGCCAGTCTACAAATACTGTCACAACAACGATGATAACAACTCATATCAGAGACACATATGCAGTGATGCACTACCCTGGTAGGTCTAAATGAGATGGGCAGACTGACAAAATTCTCTCAGGCAGACATAAGGCTCTCCTGATCATATAACAAGGAGTTTGCACGCCAATCCAATTGATATGCCACATTTTGTTTTGCATGAGACAAGACCCTGAATGATGAGAAACCAAAAAAAAAAGGATAGAACTGACATCATTCCAATAGATTTGACATGAGATGCCTGCAAGAATTTCACAAAGAAACAAACCATATACGGTACAACCATGTCTGATATGCTGGTACATGTACAATGCGGTACATACGACATGCAACTCATTTCAGTTTATAACATGACACTACATTCTACAAGCAACCAGTGTAGTGTACTATTCTGAAGAGCCTGTGCTGTCTGACCAATTTTATGCTTCATCACAATTCTATCAGTCAAAGAAGTTGTTGCTGGCGAGGGACTACTAAGTGAATGACAGTGCACATCAACAATTCCGGGGCAAAATAAGATAACACGCCTAAGACTAGTAAATGTACATGTACTTACTCCAGCATGGCACCACTGGATGAAAACATACTGGATGTGACTGGTGGAGATCAACCTCCCTGAAGTCCTTTTCAACTGTCAAAAGTGCTGATATATAACTTTGTTTTTCCACCACTGCCAGAGATGAAGTTCACTGAGATTTACACGAAAGTACACAAGAAGTCCTGAAACAGTGACAAATCAGATCATTGCTGTTGCCCACGACCAGCCTCTAACAACCCCACTGGATCCATGGATGTTACAGTCCAATTCCAGCCAGAGAGTACATGTACATTTCCTCACGGTTCTCAGTCAGCCAGTGAATGAAGCAAAATTAATATAATCCCAGCACAACCCATGCGCATCCACAACCAATGACAAGCCTGGTGCGGCATTCCTGGAATGTTGCCTGGCTGTAAATCTGAACCATCAAATGTCACACTTGGCCAGCCCTGGCCCAGCCAGCTGGCAGTCAAAAGTTAGTCTTGCCCTTCAGCCCTCCAAAAAAATTGGACTAGAAACTCTCTCCTCTTGGCCTTTAGATACATGAGCAAGGACAAATATACACACTGTCAAGGATGCTGGAATCTGTCAACAGGTAGCATGCATAATTATCTTGTTCTGGGATGAAGCAATGATTGACTGACTATCTCACTGACACTACCCCAGCCTCACACTGCAGGCAATTTATAACTTTGTCCCAAACTTAAATTCTTTTCCACTAATCACTTGGACTGAACTAATGACTACTATAAATAATACACGTACATGTGGATGCTTTGGTACAAAGTTCAATGTGAAATGTAACTTTTTGTTGTAGCCTTAGGGGTGGGACGGCTAAGAAATAAATTGCAGGCAAAATTAAGAAAACATAGTTTTGAAGGACATGATGATTATTTGACAAGTCTTGTATTCCAACACTTATCTTCACCCACTAATGCCCTATCACTAAAAGAGTGTGGTTATAATCCTATCAGTATAGGTATTCCATAGCACCAGAGGGATATATTGCGTGTTTTGTTCATCATTTGTCACCCTTATATCTGTGGATGTCAGACAGATGAGCCGGACTGGCTCCACCTGAACCCATCAAGGGGAGTCTGCGTTGTCACAGCTAAACAGCCCTACTCCACTCAGCAAACACACTTGCCCATTAAACTGGGCCAATATGACAGTGATAAGCGCTTCCTAATTACGTGCACACACTGAACTTTGGAAAACTTCAGCCCTCCTCCATACCTGGGCCATTATCAAGTTCCGATTACTTTGGCACAGCTGTGCATGTCTCTGACAGCAGGTGTAGTAGAGGCTGCAGCACAGCCGTTATTTGAGAAATTTTGCATTATAAAGTGGCCTAAGGTGCTCCTGAAGAAGAGAAGACCACCAGCAATGAAATGAACAAAAATGGCATTTTTACAAACATTCGTAAGGTATTCATTAGGCACTGCTCTTAAACAACGTAATAAACAATGTGTACCTTGTGCTGTCAAGAGGGCTCAAGAAAAAAAACTCAGGAAAAGAAAAACTGATTCAACTAGGAATGGATAAAATGTAGCTGATGTTCTCAATTTTCAAGCTGTCTTAGCAAACTTACAAGTAATGAACAGTTCACAAGGTGCACAGTTTGTTCCACTCGGAAAGTTAATTAACACAATATACAAAGGCATTCCAAGCAGTCATGAAGACCTGGCCAGTCTCTCCACTGGCATTCTACTTCTCAGAGTTTTTGCAAAAAGACAAGCATTGAAGAATGTAATTCTGACACAGCCCTGACAATCTAAAGGCATGACCAAACAAGGATATTCAAGATAACCTATTTCATACTAACACAATACTTATCAATTTATCACTGCTATTCTACCAAACACTTAGCCATGGGTATGGGGCAGACAATTGCACTATCATGGACCCTCAAACAAGTTTTGATAACCTATTTTTGGGACAAAAAGTCCTTGCCAACAAACAGCACCTGCAACAGGCTCTAACCCGCTTTCACAAATACAAGGGCAATAGCTGAAGTGTCTGCCCCTATGCACATTCACTGCAAGCTACAGGGGGCAGCAAACAGCCGCCAACCAGCCAGCTGACCAACAAGCAAGCCAACTGGCCAGCCATCGGCCAATTAAGCCAGCAAACTAGCTAGCCAGCCAGCCAATCAGCATGCCAGCCAGCAGGGGAGCGAGCCAACCAGTTTAAAATCAACCAGTCAAACAGCCATTCAGATGACAGTAGAGAATTTGGGGGACAACAACCTTGCTTGTAAAAAAGTAGCACGCAACCAAGGAATACAAAATACTTGGTAAATCGTGGTCTACCGACAAGTTACGCGACTGATTCAAGTTCAAGGCCATTGTTACTCTGTACAAAGTACAAGCTCTTCAGCGAGGGAATTCTTTTTTGACTGAATTACTTCCCGAAAGATTAAAACAGACCCAACTCATTAACAAGGTGCAGCCAAATGCTGAAAGGTGGATTTGTTTTGACAGTGATTTACCAACAAGGAAAAAGACAGATGCAAGTCTAACTCATACAGGTAGCACCTACTTTTCCACTTTCTGCCATTGCATCCACATACCTTCATGGCTTATCATCCTCAATAACTTCTCAGATAATGAATCAAAGAATTCATACATTCATGGAAGTCACATTTCAAATCAATACGATAACAGGTTACATTGCGTGACAGGTGCTGAGACTTCCTGATTGACAATTGATGTTCCTCCTTAAAATGACTAACAGTCAGCCATGACAGGGCTCAATGACTCCTCCAAATTCCTTCAATATACTGGGGAAGTTGGAGACTTCTGGTTTGAAATTCCCCGAAATTGATACATAGAAAATCACCTCGTCATAACAAGGGTTCAGCTGGTCATGCTCTGTTTCTTGCATCAGTCAGACATCAATAGTTATGACAATGAATATTTGTTTGCTTTGTTTTTATTTTGGGGTTTTCTTCTTGTCAACTTGCAACATCGACTTCATTAGAAAATAGAATTCAGATTTCTGAATATACGAAAACATACATGTGCTGTCAAATCCCAAATTTAGACCTGTACTGATCCTCTTCTTGTTTCTTCCACATTTTAGCCGTAAGTCCCAGGCTAGAATGTTAACTAGTTTTGAAAGACAAAAATTGTCCAATTTTTGAAAGAGTACGCATACTCACATTCTGAAGTTGGTCCCGGCTGCATTGGCATTAACAGGTATGCCTAACATTGGAGAAGCAGTGGTCATCACACTCTCATTAAAGGTATGTTTATTCCAAGTCCCAGACGTGGGTCTGCTGTAATCCTAGGTGCAGCTGCGCAGTAGGCTGGTTACTGCTGAACTGATTAAAACTGCTTGTTGATACTCACCCTCCCACGACAAAACTAAGAGGGCTAGCTGTGATCAATGGGGACTGACTGGCTGGCTATGGCCCCTCCCTCTGTTTGCCTGGCACCAGAGCACACGGCTGAATGACCCGCCCTCAAACAATGCCCCTTTAGTCAAAGGATCCGCCCCACCGAGGGCCCATTCACAAAATTTCACAAGTCATTTGATCCGGTTGTACACACCACAACACAGGCCCAGCTACAATGTTGAGAGTCTTGTTCACCAATGAGGCACTAGCCCATTATGACCCATTCAATTGCTTGGCAAACAAACCAATACAGAACCAATCAGGGCTGGATAGCCCCGTCAACCTGTCGGCCTAAACCCCCCACAAGAATTTTTTCAAAAAGGCAAAAAGAAATACTCTTGATGCTTTACAGACGGTTGTCTCCAACCGGAAATCCTCGGTGCCTCAGCACAAAGGCCATTTTACGCTTTGCAAATATCAGCATGTATCCGATATCCCCCTGCATTTTCAATATTCTTTATGGCCGATATCAACCGGCAATAAAATTAAAACTGCTAAAGCAAAGTTGGGGCTCTAAGAGTGAGTCCAGACTCACTGGAGTCAGCATGTCTACTGGGATCCCTTCGCACCTAATTTGCTGGTTTAGTCTTGATCCAAATGCAATAAACTTGTGTGCTTTGATTTGGGTTGGTCAATGAAACGTAAGAATTTTTCTCTCACCTCTGCGATGTTCCAAAGTTCAACGTACTCCTTGCCTTAACTTGCTGTCTCATTAATAATTGCACATTTCATCTCACTCCATCTAGACATGATATTGCCCAACATCAAAAGGCCACAGGGAACATAAAACTTTAATAATATAGTGCTGCATAATACATGCCTGAATTTGGCTGACTTGGAAATGTCCAATTAAAAATGTCTACACGATAAAATGTGTCCGACTGCAAATTGCACATGAAGAAAACCAATGAAGTGTACCAAACAAATTTCCTGTTTGAAAAGAGCAAAGTCCGGGGCCCTCACACCTACGGTTGTAATGTGTAGCTCTCCTGAAAAATGGTTCATTCATTAATAAGGCAATGCTCCCTGAGCACGCCAAAACAGTCTCCTCAAAAGACAGCATCAATCACTCCCGTTCTTACTTTCAGCTTTTATGATTGCCGATTTTTCTCCCTTCAGATGACCCTGGACTGCAGGTGATTCAGTCAGGTGGTTCAAGAGAAATAAGGTGTTCTTTGCCTCAACTTGTAAAAATATATGGTGGGCTTTGGACGGGTGGGTTGCTGAGGGCACAAGAGCTGCTAGAAACGATTTCAATTCAGAGTTGGTTTTCTGGCAAAAAAAGTGAGCATACATGTAGTTCATCAGAGGCCATTGGTGATAACTGGCTAGGCATCAAATGATTGAAAAACAATTACAGTCTATGGTTGAGGAGAGTAGGAGGCTTATCCAAATGTGTTTTCCAGAACTGGCACTTCAAATACATAAAACTTGTTTGTTTCAGCTACTCTTCGCAAACAAAAAACGGAGGAACAGCTCAGTTTGTGGTTAACATTTAAAAAAAAGGTGCTAAAACAGTTGAGGTGTAGGGGTTGAAAACGAGAGAGAGAGGGACTGGAGCGCGAGCACATTGCTTCAAAAACCAACTTGAACAAGTGGTGCCGGAAATATGAAAGCTCAATTGCAAACCACAGGCAAGCTTGTCCAAGCATTTAACACGCCTGTTAAGTCAATCCAATCTGTCACAATGGTCTCTTTTTACGTCTTTTTTTTTACGTCTCTCCTGTCTTTAAAATGATCGTTGGGCGGCAAGAATGTCCGGAGGGCTCCAGACAAACTGATCAGGATTCAGTGGGTAGCTGTTAATTCTGGCACATTTGGTGATAGGCAAGCGAGTGTAGGTACACTACAATGGCTATGATGTGATGTGAGAATGTTACTAGCCATCATCTCATATCCCATCCAGTCGTTGAATAATTGCCTTAGAACCAGGAGGCTCTTCCACAACTTGAGTAAGAGATCCGGCTGCACAAGAATTCCAAATGAGCCGAGAATGGGTCCCTCGTTCCCAAGAATGAATAGCCTTATTTATTTTGGGCACACTGATACCAATCTTCCATTAAAGCCTCAGCACAAACATCACAACTGTCGGGTTCAGTGACAAATGTCTTTTAAATAAACCAGCAACAATAAATGTAGGCAGACAAACAATCTCACAAAAATCCAGTTTGTTTTTTTTTCTTTTGTGGAACCTACTCCAGCAAACAGCCAAAGCTGTCAATAAAATCTTCCTATCAAGTAATTTATCTGATTGAAATGTCAAGCTTCCATCCACCACAAAACTAATGGTAAATTGTAAAATGCTATCACGAGATATAAAAGTACAGCTCAATTAAGCATGTCCAAAACAACAATCAAGAATCAAACTGTATCTTTTGTTCCAAATTTTTCTTTCAAAAGCACTGAATGCATAAGATCAGCACTCCCATGAATCATGTAATTTTGACATGAGTTATGTGAAATTGCTAGGCATTGATAGAGAATTCAAGGCACAAATATTTTGATCAGCATATCTTTCCAGTCACTTCTGAAACAAAAGTGATAAATAACAGGGAAATGTTTGCCTGCCAACTTCAGGCATACTAAATTTCTCTTGGTGATAACCTGAAGTGACCTCTGCTTTATTATCAACCATTACAGGGATGATTTAAAGGGGAATACAATCCTTAATAAATAAGGTATACAGGAAGAGGAGATGAGCCATGTAAAAGGACTATGCTACTCTTCAAAGTATTCGTTAGAAAAGTTATGCATTAAAAATGCAATCATTACTGCAATTTTGATGCAAAAACACACGTAAATGTGTGACATCATCATGCATGTACACTATGACTTTGCAAAAGTGCAATACATTTATTAAACTTAAATGAATTTTGCTACAAATGTTTTGCAACATCAAAATCACTTCCATCCCTTGCATTCATCTGTAAGTATGAACCAGCCTTAATTCAGACCTGAGCTTTTCATCAGGACAGAGAGACAAAGAGTCAAGTAAAATCTGGAGCGGAAGAGACCCTAGGCATTCTTAAAGGCTGAAGAAGGTGGAATATGATTCAACATAGACTTTGGTTGCTTAGATTTAGTGAATTTCAATTGGGCAAAAAGTACTCATGTGTGGGTTCAGTGGGCAAACTTTAGAAGATGCAGCGATTTTGGTGTGTCTCTTTAACAGAAACATGCAATGTATTTGGGCCGATGCCTGGCGGGGAACCAACTAATATCCAGCTTTAATCATTTATTCATTAAAGCAACATCAGGACAAGAGTGCGTCGTCCATTATTCAGTCACAATAACAAACGTGAGATGCAAAAACTTTATGGGCCATGACATGAGCAGGGCTTAGCTAATCATGGGTGTGTGATATTCATCCTGGGGGACCAATGAATACTTAAGTCTCATAAAAACTGCATGAGGTATGCATCCCGTGTAGATCTAAGAAATGTTGCAGAAGTTGATTGTTTGGGGGAGTTTTTCCTGCTAGTGATAAAGTGGCAGCTAATTTTCACAAACTCATAATCTTCCTGAGAATGTTTTAAACACTAGTATTCATAACCCGCATTAAAACACAATATAAAGGCACAAGAAAGATAGAAAGTGAAAGCATTATCGGTCATGCTGCGAATGAGAATCCCTATGTACATATACTGTACATGTACATGTACACTGTACAGTATATGTTGTGGATACAGTCCAATACCAGAGTGTGAAACTGTAAAGGGCAATGTGATATGAGTACATCCCACAGATCATACTTATTCTTAATTGTTCAATTTGTTGAATAGTCAGCTTTGGTGGGGAGGAATTAAAAAGAAGTTATAAAGCTAAGGAACTTGCAAGACATAGACAGGATTTTCTTTAATTGTTTGGGGTTCGGAGTTCAGAGAAGGGTGGGTGGGTGGGGTTGGCTTTGGGCTGGCTTGCGTTTGGTGGGTGAGTTTGTTGGGGTGTTTGTTTGTGTTATTTTATCTGGGTTGGGTTAGGTTGGGTTGGGTTGATTTAGATTAAGTGCCGTGGGTGAGAAACAAGATTCTTCAGAATTCAACTGATCCATGTAAATAATGCAGGTATACGCACCAATGGAAAAATCAGTTTTTGTAGCCCTAACACAGACAAACATGATAACAAAACACACCATAATTTGTTGCACTATTCAAACGTTATTCCTGGCCTAATCACAACATCTTGGCTAGTGACCTTCAGACTGCAATTTAAAACAATACTCTCAACCAATTATAACTTTGCTTTGACTTAAAAGCCTCCCATTTACCTGTTTTCCCAATTCCCAAGGGTGTCCCACACCAAACATACCATTTTTTCAGAAGGCATAGCTGGAGGTCAACCACAAGTACTTTCACTCTCTGTTCATCTTCTTGCCTTCCACCCCCTCCTCTACACCTACAAAGGCACTGCACAGCAACCATTGTTTGCTCTTTTTAATAGGCCTTCCAAAATAACTTGGATCAACAAGGCATGCAGTCAATTTGGTCCACAGCATCCTCTTTCCCTCTTTTTAAGGCGATCGCAGACTCTATCCTTGCCTTGTGGACCAAGCACACACTATTTACAGTGAGCCTAAATTGGACAGATTGTCTGATTAGGTGGGAGGAGTAGACAGCTTTAAATGGCTAGATAAAGATGTAACAAATTGAGTTTAGAATTTTAAGGCAGAGAAAAGGATAGGGACTTTTATTAATGCCCTTCAAAGTGCAGGTGAACCTTGAACAATGGTAGATAGAATGGCACCAATGATTGTAATCCTTAAATACAACTCAGATACAAAATACCATTTGGAAGAAACATTAGACAGATTAAAATCAGCTTCAAATTATTTGGATTCAAATTCTTATTCCTAACTTTCATAAACCAAGATTACAACTGCAGAAGCGACAACATGCTTATATTGTAAGAAAATTACATCCGCAAACTTGTACTGGAAAGGAAGAAGGCCCTTTTAATGAGATGGAGACATGAAAGACAAGGGTCTGTGAATTTTTTTGCAGAAGGCAGTTTATTCCCAAACCCCTATGCATCCAAATGAACTTTCCATCTCTGGCAGCTTTTTTTCCCCTCTCCCTTTTTTCAGGGAAGTACTATCATTGACATTAGCAGTCTAATATGGCTTTCAATCATAAGGGTTTTCTTGTTAATGGAATCTCTCACAGCTGATGATCGAAGCCAGCAGAGCGTGATGAAGAGATGCATTCAAGCAGAATAGCACTTGCATAATGGACACGTTGCCTCATGGGAAGTGGGGATGTGAAGGGGGGGGGCAGGATGCACAGAGCGCGAAAGAAAGGATAGATTATTTTCAACAGAATGGACAGGTAGACTGCCACACTGTCAAAACTGGTGAAGACACACACTATGCAGATCAAAACAGATCCATCCTTTGGAAAATTCACTAAAGTACAACTTGCCAGATGGACAGACGCTTAAGAGAAATCCCAACAGAACTACATTTGTCACTTCTCCCACATCCTCCTACCATAGATCCTTAAAAATCCACCAAGTAGTAAGGCGGGACTAAGTGGGGTACAGCTCAGTCCCAATTACTAGCAGCTGCAAGTCCTCAAAGTTTAGAAACAAAACTATATTCCACTGATTTGTAAACCATGATGGGTAGGAAAGAAGAATGCTCTCTGCAGAAATGCCACAAGAACAGAGGATAATGGCTAATACAGAAACTGGTTAAACAAATACTTCACTCTTACTTTCAGAAATGTTAACTTCAAAAAAATCCACTGCCTGGCATAAAGGCAGATGAAAGGGGGAGGTTGAAGTGAGTCAGGGCTAGTATGACCAGGGAAGGGCTGAGATGTCAATTTATCAGCCTGCCGCATCATCTCATCATACCCACAAATCAGGATTGTATATCAAACAAACAATGGACCAGTTGGGGGAGGGTTATCCCACAGAGGATCGAATTAAAACCTGACGAATTGCTCTCCGGGGTTGACGTGGAGATGACGGACTTAATAATATCACCAGAGCCCTCTATCCATACCCAATCATTGCATGGCCCATGATTTCAACACCGTTCTCATGGTGAGCATCAACAACCTCACCAGTGGAGCTGAATGAAGCATATGGGGGCCTTTACTGATCCATCATGGGTGACTAAATTGTCCCACTTATATCAACGATGGATGTGTCCCAATTTCAAAAACAAAAGTGTTATTCTCCTCCTTTTTTCCTGTCAAGTTGAAATCAATCCTTGTCAGTGCCCGCACGGGACTTTGCATTTAAAAATTTACCTCCTGACAGCACAGTTTACAGAGTGCAAAGAGTACCATAACACGCCATCCCTGATTGACAACAATCCTTGTTTTCATAGCTAATGCCCTTCCCACAATGCATTAGGTTGAAGCTGGAAAAAGGCCTCACTTTGAGGTTTGGGATTTGATCAAAAACAAACCTGTAAGGGAAGTTGTTCAATCGAAGTAATTGCACTTTGAAATAGACATGGTTCAAATTAGGTCGAATTTGAAGTCAGGTTACATTCGAATGGCAAATCACCTTGCTGACCACTTGTTACATGTAAATCATTTCCCGTTGTCAAACATTTCTTGTATCCAACAACCGAAGAAGTGCAATCAACAGCTGGGATATCAGTCACTCACAGGAGAACAAAAAATCATACAGGGAAATGTAGACTGACTAATTGTCCATTCCCCTTAATCTCAGAAACTTCCCTGACAAATGACTGTAATTGCAGGGCGATTTGGTGAGGACTGAAGCTCGTCTGGTCCTGCATATTGTCCTATTCCAAAATACAACAACGTTGGTCTGACAAACAGATGAACATATCAATCAATCAGTGGTAACATTAATGAGCTGCACACATTGTACATGCATTTCCCACAAAGGAGCAGACAAGAAAAGTACAAGTGGGGTGAACTCTAGAACATCAGAGTCCACAAAGAGAGAGAAAAAGAGAGAGTTAAGAAATATGGGGTTGGTTTCACTTGTGAAACCAACAGTTTGATGTATAGTCCTTGATGATGTGTATGGGCCAGGGGTGCATTGGGTGTGATGAGTTGAGTCCATGTACACCTGTCATCCTCTGTCACACATTCATTAATCAAAGGGACAGGATACCAGTCAAGGAAGTCCCAGGTAACCTTTAATTAAGAAACTTGACTTATTTGTAGCTTTGGGAAGATCAGAAACTATTCTGGATTTTGGGGGCTATTTCATTAGTTTCTTTGATTTGAGACGGTGTGGCAAACAAAAGACAGACAGTACGAGTATACTCTCATTCCAAAGTGCCTCTTACAGGCTGAGTGAGGCAAAGGTATATGTATCATTCTACATTAAGGAATTAAGGTTGGACTTTGGTTAGCAGTCTTTCTGCAACCATGCCATGAACATCTCTGATATGTAAAGATCAGACAATTACAATTTAGACATTACCTGACAAAAATATCAGTAAAGCCATACCCTTCTAGATAATTTGATTTGACTACTCTCCCTGTGTTGATTGTAACTGCATATCCATCCGCATTCTGAACTTTGGGCGTCCATGTTACAATTTGCATTAATTTTTTTTCAATCAGAGTTTCATTATACAGTCAAACCTCATTAATAAGAGGTCCTTGGGAATTTACAAATTACCTTGTGATAACAGGAACCTTGTTTTAACAGTGCTCTTATTGAGGTTTGACTGTAACTACAGGATGAAGCCTCAATTTAATAAACAGTTTAATGTGAAAACAAAGTTTGAAGCAAAACTAATACTAGAAACATCTGAATTGACAAGCAAACTGAGAAAAAGTTGCAAAATACAAGATTGCAGTCCATTATATCACCTGAAACCTGCAGAGCAAATGAATGACATGTAAATGATTTTTCCACCAGGAACTCAATTCAGGGACAAATCATATCCCCCTTGCATTGAGTGAAGGCAGCAACAAGCAGGGCAGTGGACTACATGGCATTGTGGATAGCCTATTGTGGGAACACATAGCCTGCTATAGGAAATGTGCATTGACAGTGGTTGTGTTAGTAAGATGAGTCAAGCAGATTGGAGCGCTTGCAGTAAGTTCCAGCAGAACGTAAAAGATTGGAAGTGATTACCCAGTTCCAGATGACGACAAGAGACAGATGGAAATTTAGAAAAAGTTCAGAACTGTACATGTAGATTTGCTAATCACCACTGACATATTAACAACAGAGGGCGCTTCTACATTACCTCAAATATTCTGGCAGTGAAAGACAGATGTTGGTTCCATATAATCTCCTGGACCATTCATGCAAGGTTCTGATGTGGGCAAAGGTATTCAAGTCTTTCCAACATGACACAGTTCAAATCTCCCCGGAATTCCTCCTACATTGAGCCTTCTTGCTGGAGTCAGTGTACTTTACCTCACCAAAGAGTGTCCTCTAACTGCCCTATGATACCACATTATCCAGTTCCACTTGGGAGGAGTTCCTTAATTTAGTCCTGAATCCCACTGGGCCTTCAAGTTCACTGGCCTGATAGATCAGTACAGCTCTGTATACTAACCTCACACCTGTGTTTAAGACACTTGTCAAGATCTCTTTCAGCCTGACACCTTTCTATGCTGTTCCTTTCTTTACACTGGTTGCTATTTGGAAATCCTAGGTACACATCTTTGTAGAAAGAGTCAATGATTTGTGATGGCTCGATATTCTTTGCATGTGCCCCTGCCAATTTGGCCATCAGTTCAGGTTTGATACAGTGAAATTTCTTGCCTCTCAAATCCAACAATGAGAATCAATTCTTCAGAATGAGGTTCCATATTAACAGAGAAAAATATAAATGGATACAAAAATCACACATTGATATGCATCCCCCATTCACTTCATATTTCAATTTCACTCTAATTTAGCACTTCACATGTATGTTGGTATGAAACAAAATCCTGTGCTTCTTTCTTGACTAATAATTGGTTGGTTCAAACTTAAGACACGACAAATGAAAAGGTATCTGAAATGTCTTTCCAGTTAATTTCAAATTGTGTGTTCAGCCTACATAGATTTACATGTGTGTTCTGCCTACATCATGATTTACATGTACTGATCACTTCTTTCCGCCCAACTTCTTAATAAGAAATCTAAACAGAAATGCTGACACACAGCAGCAAGGAACAACCAAGCCAGAGATGTGACTAATCTTGCTGCTGCCAGTGAGTCTAGAAGCCTGCTCCAATAAACACAAGAAATGAAAAATTAAATCATGTCTAAGAAAGATGGGTTACTTCTACTCAGCAAACTCAATTATGCATGCGCACATCTTGATTAATCCAAACATAAGCACAACCAATCAGTCTATCACTGCACAAACATGTAATGCTAAACCATCTACAAGTTATATTTCCCCTCGATGTATTATTTCTTCCAAAAATTAAAGTGAGCTGCTTAGTGACACATGTTACTCTACATGAAAGCACATCTTTCTGACACACTGATCAATACGATTCTCCAGCATCCTTGATTTTGACAGTTTGAGTATTGAATCCTTGAAATGACATTTTGAATTTCACTTTTCCGCCCACAGCCTGTACAGGCAAATGTCCTTCATTTTGGCAGTGAAGCATCTGAGGTTCTTCCAGTTCTATGGACTTTTGCCCTCTTTTACTGCACTCCAAATTCTCAGCTTGCAGACCAAACCCATGGATGCTGGTGGGGCAAGAAGGATTTAGAATGCATCAATCAAGACTTTGAAGTTTCTCTGTCGCGTCATCCTCCCGCTGTTTGCGCCGTAAGCAGACTGGCGCTGACTAAATCCACAGGAGTAAGTTCCTACCAATCTCCTCCTTCCTCTTGTCTGTGCCGGCGGCATCCAATGAAGCGGCAACGACAATCTGACAGTAATTATCCAACTGTGGTTTAAGGCAGCCAATCATCAATTTAACTGCTGGGAAAATGAGAAATAACCAAAAAAAGAGCTTCCCAAAGCACCGACAACTGTCTTCACTAGGAAAAGTGCAATGGTCCGGCGTGTCAAGTCATCTTATGTACTTGGTAAGGTTAAATTTTTTAATGTACGTGCGTGTGTGGGTGGGAATTTCAAGCCAAAAACCTACACCAGTAACCAGGATTTCACCGGTAACCAACCCTCACAGCCTTGTTTAAATTAATGTTGGTAAAGGGATGGTTGTTATAGTTTATCACTCATCACTGGCCCATTCCATAATTCATCCTGGCAGAGCTCTTGGGCTATTACTCAGACCCTGATGAGACAAATCTGTAAACTTGGGTTTGGAACTCTGCAGTTTACATCAAACATCCCTGGGGAGGGTGAAGTTATTGCTGAAACTTCTGCTGCCCAATAAGAACCAAGTATGGGGAGTAAACGCCACAAATTTGGCCTGCAAATTGAAGGGGGATAAATAATCCAATCAGTCTTGCTGGAATAAATCACTATCAATTGAAGCTTTGCCTGGAACAGAATGACTTGTGGTCAACTTGACCCTGCTTGGCCCCTGCTTGGCCAGGTCATGACCCAGATAGAAGCCATCATTCTTGACTTTTATAATTTCAATCAAGACAGCTTTGTATAATGGTACAACCAGCCAGGTTTCCCCTCCCCACCAAAGTGTTAGTTTCAATAGTCTGACGTTATTTGCAGCAGCAGCAAAGGCACATCTGCAACATAGTCACTTCAACAAAACTAACATGTTTGACATCAAACACGAGATGCCCTTTAATAATGTTCCTTTCTGTACTCCATCTTTCCTTTGCAAGTGAGGTGATGAAAAAAGATTCCCACCTCCTTACAGCTCATCTAAGCCTGCTATAGACCCTCTATTACCCAAAATCATCCTGAAAATAGCATGTCCTGTTATCTTTCCAACAAAAACAGGTACACCATGTATATTGAAGCTCTCAACATGCACACATTAGCACGCAGGGATGTGTTAACAAAACCTATAGCGCGAGCTGTCGTCCTGCAGTCCATGAGTCATGCGTACGTAGTTGCTGAGAATATTGCAACGTGATGAAATAGTAAGGCTAACAAAACCTGTTGAAATCTGGCTAGCTTCAACTGACTTTAAACTCAGCCTGTGATCATGTGCGTTTACTCCCTCATTTGATATTTTGTCTAGGTTATTGCTGAGGATCAACTGCCCTGAAAAAAACACAAACCATCAGTCCAATTAGTTCTGCACATTTCACATTCATTCTATTGAACTTCCAAGCACATTGCCAAATTCGAAGATAACCCTGTTACAAATGCAGTACGATTCATAACACAAACTCGCTAAGGAACAATTCATTCTACATGCTTTCATTATTAAATAAAGTTAACTACGTCCAATGTATGAAATACATATTTCATCAGCATTGTCTGCAGATTTAGTAAATGTCAAATCTTTAAATGTGATGACCTAAATTTGACTCAAGACCTTCTTTACTGATAAAAACCTTCACAGAAAGCTTGCACAGCTCAGAAGTAATCTCAGAGGTTTTAAGCTGATGTGAAAAATGTAAGTCGTTGGAAACCCATCACATCCATTCTGAAGCTTCCAAGTTGAAATCAACCCACCCACGTAAACGACTTTAACACAAATCACTCAAGACATCTTACTGCACATTCTCAATTGTTTGCCTTTTGAAACTATGTGTAGCACACAACAATCGATGAACACGAGCCAGTCAGTACTCCACAGTTGCTATGGAAATGCACGGTGCCTTACTTATGTGGGTAGGTATCAACAGTTGGGAATTAGAATCAAATGGGATGAGAAAAATATGTGGACAGTGTAGCATCTATGCAGAATTTAACCCGTAAAAATAATAATGCTTGCTGTGACTAACGCAACTTGAAACAGGAAACAAGTCACATGTAAAACTTCACCCCCAAAACCTGTAAAAGCATTTCGCTTGTGTCCATTCCTATTCTGAAGCTTTTATTTATAAGCAAATGCTAAATGTAATTCTGCAAACCTTGTGACTCATGAGAAGTCTCAAAAAAAGCTCAATCAATACATGTGTCACATGAAGCAGCTGGGCCAAGAAATAACCACTACTCACAAGGAAGATCAACCAAATCACTTCGGATTTCATTTTCCAATATGGACATCCGTCTCTAGCCTTAACAGGCACAGCAAAGCCAAACTGGAGACAGAATCCTCAAGATCCCTTGGAAAACCCTGCCTCAAGCACCAAGATTATTTTTCCCTAACATCTGATCAATTTCTTGCCTGGTTGGGGTATCTCCTGAGCTTTGGAAGCAGGCAAAGCTAAGCCTCTTGGATTGGGGGACTTACATGAAATGTTTCCAGGGTTACCAGTGGCCCTAGGCTAGCTGGAAGAAGTCATACCAGGGGTCAGTTGGAATAGTTATGACTTGAGAAAGAAGGAGCCTATGTGTGCCTGGGAGAGACTACTTTTCCTGGTACCTTCTTGATCGGATGTCTTATACAGAAACTTCACATCAGAAATGGCACATCTCTGTCCAAAAATTTGATTAAATAACTCCACGCCAGTTTGTATTAGCCTCTGTTTTCTAAATTAAAGGCTTTTAGTAAAGAAACAAAACCTTCATTATTCCATTCTTTTTAAGGACTGCAAGGCATACAAAATGTGTATAATGCAAATCATTTTTACCTTAGCTTACCCCCATCCTACTTTGTGTCCCTTTGTTTTTTTTTACAAGCCTCCGCCCACTTGCAAAAACTGGTTCAAGAGACACAGTGACAGAATACATAGGCCTATAACAGGAGATCTGTCAACAGGCTACAATGAAGAAAAACACTACTAAGAAATATAAGGTCTTCATTGAGCTGGATACTTTGTTGAATTCATCAAAGGGCCAGCAGAACAGGCCAACACTTGAACTGATAATCATCAATAGTTAAAGAGATCAATTCTTGAGGCACAGTAACTGCTTGACTAGCTGTGAGCTGGCAATGATATTCCTCTATGTTTACATTCAGATTGTGTGGCTACCTCCAACCTGAAAGACCACACAGAGTGTAGATGGGGCAAGGAGGTCTTTGGGGACTCATCAAAACGCCAACTACGTGAGGAGAGCCATGCCTTACCCAGTGAGATGGGATGCACTTGAAAAAATAGTATTAAGTTTGCAGGTGATGGGACAGCACTTAGCCTAATTTATGAAGGGGCATAAAACAGGACAAGTTAGATATTCAATTATTTCTGGTAGTAAAATTGACAGCTTGTTTAGCGGGGGTATAGTTTTCTCATTGTAAAGTCCACACAATTGGTGCAGCACCTAAACTTTTTGGAATGTAGCTGTAGGCCTAGGATTAATTTTATCTAGAGTACAATTGGATTTCCAAATGAGATTATAAACTACTGTTTTTGAAAAATCAGACAAGAAGCATGGTCAGGAAGAGTCTATCTGTCGGTTGGAACAAGACACAAGTTTGTTATTGGTTTCGCGCAAGGTCAAAAGAGGGCGATGTGACACTACAACTTTGTCTTACGGATAGGCCAACATTCTTAATAATAACAGCATACGTACTTAAAAGAAGAAATCACCAATGTGAACATAAGCAAACTGCAATGAATGCAGGCATTTTCCACACAGTAATGCTGAAACCGCCAAGCAAGGTGTCCTATATTTTTCTTACAGGAAATGGCAACTAAGTGATTTTACGGTACGTACAGTACAAGTACGTAAGAATGAATGAACATCTGTAACATACCAAGGCAATAGTATTCAACTTGGAAAGGACTCCACACAAATCACAGAAAGCCAGTTCCAAGTATGTACTTTATAATGCCATGTATCCATGTTACCAAATTCATGATACTCTGTAAAATCAACTCTGGAATGGATCATCCATGTTTCATACAACTACATCAAAGCCAGCATAACGGCAGCAAGACTAAACTCTTCTGACACAGCTACATGAGCACACAATTACTATTAATTGGGAAAATGGTTGAATCATTAATGGAATTCAAATGTGTGATACAGGCATTGAAGTAAATTCCCATCCAATATCAGGTCTCATAATGAATGCTTCGTAACACACTTTCTGAAATGACCTACATGAAGCACAGACAAACATCAAACAAAAGAAGTTTGGCATAAGGAAGAAGCCTAATTCAAACAGGATTGACATTGTTATGTGAGACTGACGTTGACATCATATTCAGCCCATCACAATTCATTACTTCTGACAGCACATCCTACATCTTAACCAATTTAGTTTCCTTTCCATTAATTCATTTAACCATCTCACCATCTGTGTCCACTGAATTACCCTGGCAATGGAAGGCCTTTCCTCATGACAATCTAACTGCAGTTGGATTTGATCTTACAATTAATACTTCATGTAAGTATTTGGGAACTAGTGCTTTTCTCTCCTCCTGTCACAAACAGGGCAGTACTGCAGCATCTCCAATAACTTGATTTTCCTCCATGTAGCAACCCACTGTCCCAACCCACTCCAAATAAATGCCGGCAGCATAAAATCAACGCTAAACTGATTGACTGCTTAATTTAGTCCAATTTGCCCAAGAAAAAAATCTGTTTGCATGGCCTAGTTTCGGTGTTATGCCAATCAAACGGCAGAGGGCCTGGAGTGTTGGTGATAGGCCGACTATTCTGTGGGCTGTGCACCACCAATACAACCCCTCTGGTCTTGCACAGGATTGATGAAGGCGAATGTCTGATCTAGGACCATGGAGTGTGGCCGCTGGTCAAGAGACACAAACCTCTAGTCATCTGGCATTCAAGCTGCTTTGGAGTGCAAACGAGCGGGAAATTGACCCTGCAGCCCAGCACAAACTCCCCTAGCAGCTGTTTTCAAAGCCTGGCAATGCAATTTGGATACATGTAGCTGAGGCAGGCCTCCCAGTAGTTCAAAATTGGTTATCAACAATATTTGTTCTGGGCAATGAAAGGCACTCTCAACAGCGCATCCTGTCAAAAACGTTTAATCCAACCAAAACCAGGTGAAGCATCCCTGTAAAACCACGGAGGAGCCGGACATCTGCAGCAGAGTTGTTTTCTGTTCTCTAAGTGTCACCAAAAGTTTCTCTGGAGTTTATGGTAAGCAGAGATCACCAGTGAGTCTTGCTCACATAGCCACATGTACCTCTGACCAAGAACTGTAACAGCTGTGATGGTTCACAAATGTTCATCAGCTGGGTCAAACCAAATCAAACTCCCATCCTCATGATGATACCTGACTCAGGAAAGTGTCCACAGCCACATACGCTCCCACACTTAGCACATTTTTTACCTAGCTGGAGACAAATCAGATTATCCACCCATGCACTGCAAGCATACATGTACATGTACACTGTAGTACATACAAACGCATTTAGTCTCTCAATACAAGCTGATGCAAGCCTTTGAATATAAAGTCCATCTCAAGAAGCCTGTGCCTGAACCACGAACAATGAATCTTAAATTTGGAACCAGTATACAACAAAATAATTAATCATAATTTCTTGTTTAAATGTGACTTTGTTGGAACTGAACATCTTAATCACGGTGTGATCAATGATGCTGTAGGTGTCCAACTTCCGGTTCTAAATATTCAAAAGTTCTCACAACTCATCACATCAATCAGTACCCACTCATGGGGCACGACCCCACTTGACCCCTGAGGAGGGAAAGAAGACAACAAGGACCCCTCAGCAGACAGGACAGGCTCTTTGTAGTTTCTTGCAGATTTTTTTAAAGTTTGGTGACTTAAGAATGGATGATTAAGCGAAGCTTTAAGCAGGCAGTTTTAATAATGGCCTGGGGCATATCACAAATGCAAACAAGCAATTTGAATATGAAAATCAAACAGAGCAAAACAAACAGACATTTTTAAAGGAGATGCACAAAAGGATTAACACAAATAAACAAATGATCAAGTTGATTACTCCTTGCTTTTGTCTTAAATAAATATGATTATGTTGTTTGCACAAATCCTTCAAATTCAGGATAAACAAGCTGACAGTTCACAACTCTAATTACAACTTACAAATTTTCCCCTCCATCACAAGGTAAAATGTAGAAACCCCCACTCCTTATTCTCTTTGAATTCCTCATTCTGAGTCTCTCTCAAGTGTCAAAAAAAGCTTTGCAAAAAAGAAGCCACACAATCGGGCTAGTGTCCGACACTACCAGGCATAGGGACCAACAAAAGGAATCCTTGATGAAGGTGTCGGCGTACCTTTCATCTTTGGGACTTAGGGGACTTCCATTCAAGTCTTTCAGACCAACATACCATGGAGGAAAGCAGGCATGAAGGCTGGTATGGTAGACCTGTTGATGCGACCAATGTCCCCTTTGTTTCCCTTGCTTATATCAATAGTGTATTTGTAGCCTCTTTGTCAGCTTCTCTGGGTAAATGCCCAGTCTACACTGCTCCCAACATCTAAGAAGCAGGTCGGTGGGTCTCCCAATGGTGCAACATATACCAGGCTGCCTAAAACAGATGTGATATAAGCCTTAAGAGCTCCTCCTGCTCCAGTCTGATAGGATGGTAGGATTAGAGATGATGATCCAAGGCTGGATTAGTCAAAGGAATTCCAAGTTGAACTGGAGTGAAAGTAAATCCCAGCTGACTTATTAGGGTTTACCATTAACACAAGTTACATGTCCAGAAAAAGTCCTTATCCAGTTGATGTCTACATTTGTATTGCCACTCCTGTGTAGTCCCAACCTTAGGGTGAATCCATGCTGAAGTGGGAACTCATTACATGGTTACTGGCTTTTCTAACTCCTAATTTACTGACAAAATGAATTTCTACAAAAAATGAAAATGGAAATAAAAGGAAATGTTATTAGACATTACTTACACTTTCATTTTTGGAAAAATGTTTTGTTTAAAAATTACAAATGAAGTCAGTAGCAAGGTAATCAGTTTCCACTTTTGCAATGGATTGCCGCTTACTATAACAACTCTTGAACATGAGCCAAAGCAGAGGTATGGAATCCAAGAAACGTGACAAAAAAGCTTAATCTGTAACAAATTTTTGGCCACACTCAAGTCCCTACAAATGATAATTCAGCTCTCCCTCAGGTGAAGGTTTAATAAACGGTTTGAACAAATAGCAGCCTGAGTAATCCACGAGGAAAATGTTTGGTTTTACACCCCCCCTCAATCCAATTATTCCCTGCTAATGTCTAGTTTGAGAAATAAAGATGCCTCTTAATACATAATTTTGGTTTTGTCATCTAAAAATGTTTTTTGTACATTTAGGATTTGCTGTTTAAAATTTTGTTCACAAAAACGCATTTAACCACTGCAGTTCCCACTGCCAAATGGTTTGCTGTGTTTAACACTTGTCATCATAAAAACAGCCATGAACTTTAATGGTGATTACAGTCCAGGTATGTGGACACACACAGTTATTTTAGCACCTCAGTAAACCAGGCTAACCGCTGAGGTCATTTCCTGTGAGACCAACATATGGCTGTGTGCTTCTGGAACTGAAAAACTGGGCACTGTGGTCAAACACTAGGGGATTTGAAATGTCCCAACAGAGGAAAACAAAGAAAGGGGGGAAAATGAGCTGAAAGGTGAAGTCTCTCTTGCTTGAACAAGCCAATAAATACACAACCTAAAATGAAGTAAGAGAGTCAAGCCACAACTGCCCGTGACCAGAATACTACCGTTCATCATTCCAGTAGTGTTTGATTTGTCTCCTGGTGTTGGCTGTACCTAGGCAATTAACCTGTGCTATTTAGGTCAGTTTTACACCTGCAAAGGAAAAGGTACCGGGTCCCCTGGTGAGGGAAATCCAATCCTGGAGATGTGGCACCTCACAGAGTTATGAATAAAAAAAAAAGAAAGAGAAAGAAGGGTTGGCCTGCGATTTGAACTTAGCCTGGGCACCATGCATATACCTGTCAGAGGTGACTTCCTGTCTCCTGAGCTTCAATCCAAACAAGACCACCCGAAAGGCTGTCAGAATTCATGACAGAGTCCAAGCACTAAAAGGTGGCCTCTTGCAGTTTCTTAAAGGGATCATTCGGTAGTTGTGTATAATTTTTTTGTTTCATTTTGCCTTTTTTGAGTCACTCTGTAAAAGACGGTAAAAGACCGTCCAAAACTTGAACAAAATTTTGCCATTCCTTTACAGTTTTAACTGAGAACAAAAGGTTTACTATTATTTTAAAAGACTTCAAAAATTAATACAGTTGATGATGAAGTAGGTAATGTATGATTACTTTATTTGAAGTTTATAAAGAACAAAGACTTTGAATATACCCCATATTTAAAATGAAAGAATAAGAACAACCTTATAACTTCACTGGCGGTGGAAGTGGGAGGGGAGTAGATGTGAGAGTTATCAAAGTTTAAGCGCTTGTAATCCATTAAGAAATTAAAGAAAACTCAAGCCCATTTTTCACTCTCATTAATAATTTATATCAAGTTTGCCACTGTGTCAGTCATGTATTGATGTTCATTTGAAAAAGTTAGTACACAACACAGATCATGCATACTAGCAAGAGAAACTGGACTTCAAACTGTCTAAACCTTGCACACAAAAACGCTTAGGTGGTACACGGTCACACCATAGTGGTCACACTAATGTAAAGGCTTCAAGCCTTCAACATTATGCAAACTTTGCCAGACGGCTGGCTAAGTGATCAAGGCAAGATGGCAATTGGCCTACAGGCTCAAGGTCTGGATTTACCATGAGAATCTTCTAGGTATAGGGCAGCAAGCGAGCTCAGATTTGTGTAATTACGACCAGGATGTCACAGCTAAGTCCGGGCAGATTACCAACCCCACCGCACCAGATGGAAATGCTAGCTGCACAGATTATTTTTGTTATGCCCGCCCTTAAATGTCAGCAGTGATGCACATCAAATACACATGCAGGAGAGGAAAGAAGCTGATTGTCAGTGTACCAGTGGGGTTGAAATCATTAATGTGAAAACGTGCTCACTTTTGAACTTCCGAAACAGGAAGTGGACAGGCTAGACTTACAATCCAATACTAATACTATGTCAGTGGTCTTATGAGCACTGTCACTGAACACACACTAAAACACATGCACAACTTGTATCCTGTTACCACTGCATATGAAAATGAGCTACTGTTGTTAAAAAATGTAAAACTAATGGGGAATTCCACGCAAGCCTTAAGGGTTTAAAAATAAAGAAATAAATAATGTACGCATATATATTTATCGCATGTAAAGAAACTTTCACAATGAAGGTTTTAGTAACTCAGAAACTTTAAATCAGTAGGGGCCTGAAGCTTGCAGACAAATTGTTAAAGCATGTACAAGTGTGAAAAGGTGTTTTTTGGTCTTTTTTGTACCATTTTTAGTATTTAAATGTTTGACACTCACAAATCACCAAAAAAACAATCATTTCAAGAACTCACCTGGCAAAGAAGGAGGCAGCAGCCGAGGTTCCAGCAATGTTTGCTCCTACAGGCATTGGGGGTCCAGTACCAGACCGCAGCACAGCCGGATTAAACGGTGGCCTCATTCCTGCAGTCGCAGCAGCTAACCTGTCGGCTTGCTGCTGCTGTTGTTGCTGCTGCAAGTGGTGTTGTTGCTGTTGGTGTTGATGCTGCATCATCTGCTGTTGTTGCATAAGCTGTTGCTGTTGCTGCATCTGTTGGTGGTGTTGCAGGTAACTCAGGCTCTGGGGAAGGTTCTGAGGAATGGCTGGTCTTCCCGCGACTGACATCTCAGAAACTGTGCCTTTACCATTGGCTGATGCCCCATAACTAGTCTGTTTATGACAAGAAAAAGGAACGAACTGTAAATGACACTCAATGCCAATACCTCCTTTTTTTATCAAATGCAAGCATGCTGTGCAACAATAGCAAGGGCATAATAGCTATCATTGGTGACTTCTTTAACTACTGCATGGGCTAAAACATCTGATAAAAGATCAGCTGAAAGACAATATGGGCTATGTCAATAAATATTTTAATAAGATTTACAAACAGCAGATAAACAGTCTGGTCTGCTGAACAGCCCCCATGCCCAAAGCAATGGGGTCCACGTGATCGACCCTGATGACCGTTTCCGTGGTTGTGACTTTTAGCAATACAAACTATGCACAGTATGTGCACATTTAATAATTATTTCAACTCCCAAAGCTCTAACTTACAAATTACTTTATTCACTCTGACACTGGGAACAAAACCAAGGATGAAAACAGAACCCAAAACATCCCTAACATTGCAACATTGACACAATCACATGTACATGTACATGTACTTAGGAACTTCTACTCACAAGCCCTGTACTAATCCCTCTGGTACTCATTTGCATGCAAGGAGCTGTCCAGACATGTATGTCGATTACAACACCTTCTTGTGAAATCATACAAGTAAAGCCAAGACTAATGATTGACACAATTCAGCAACACTGGAATCTGATGGAAACCAGGGATAGAGCCTGGTAACCCAACCCCAGCAAGTGCTAAAATGTCTGGTGCACATTAATGACTTTCTGGTCATGACATAAAACAGCGCACTGATTGTTTGCTATTAATATCCACGTATATTTTCTCATCAGTTACGTTTCGTGTCAAGCCTGTCGCAAATGATGCACAACAGTTTTCGATACACAATTAACCTTTCCAGAAGACCTGCAATCGCTTATTTTGGATAACCTTCTTTCCGTGGAGAATGTTTAACGCTAAAGGGTGGCTGCAAAGTAAGAATGCAGAGACATGTAAGGTATTCTCATACAGTGCTATGTATGAAATCGTTTGTTAGTACACCTGTTTAAAAGATTCAAGAGAGAGGAGGCGCTGATTTAAAAAACTTCATTTTCATACACTTTTGGGAGGGTCCCTGAATTCTAATTAAACTGTACAGGCTGGTTGTCAAACAATTTCCCCATGTTAGAATATATATATTAAAGAGAAACCCCAAATGCCACCATTTTACCTATCCCTTCAAAGCCAAAAGAATGATTTTCCAGACAAATTCTCCAAAAAATGTAAAAGTCTATAGGTAGGCATAATATCAAAACTACTCTGTAAATTAAAGCCTTTCATCGCATAGGACACAGGGAATTCATTTCCATAAAAATTTCATTACATTTCGCCCTTTTTACTTTCATTGTTAGTCTAACAATAAACTGGCAAAGAATAGAATGACTGCATGGAGTCAGCAATTTCTTTGAAGGCTTCTTTCATTCCAATTTGTTGAGCTTCAACAAATTCCCATTCATTTTTAATAAATTTTGGACACACTTGATTGGCAAAGCGAAGTTGCCATTTCAAAATTATGGTGTTCCCCTGGGCGTCAAAAGTTCTTCCACCAAAGATTAGCCCACCCCCCTGTCTGGCTCGCAAATGTCACTGAACAGGGAAGAAGTCATGTTTTTATCCGAGGCCAAATAAAAAGTGACTATAGACAACCCCAAACTTGCTTTTTGAAAGAAGTCACAGACACACATACCAAATTGGAGCACATAGTAGGCTTACTTGTGCACTGTGTTACTGGAACCAGAGATGCTGACTGTGAGCCCATTTCACACTATAAGTTAACCCGGGGAATCTCGGGGGGTTAGCAAAAAATAACCTCCCTCCCTCCCGAGATTCCCCGGGTTAACAGTTGTGTTCACACTACACTTTTTTTGCTCCCGGTTAAGTGCCCTTAACCCAGAGAATTTCTAACCCTGCTCATGAGCAGGGTTAACTCACCGATCTCAGGGTTAACAGCGACCTTGAGATATACCCCGGGTTATCTTTGCAAGTGAGAAAACACTCAGGGCTAGCGAACTGCTGGGGTGAGTTGCTTGGAGAATTTTGCATGACGACCTGGAACTATCTTGTAAGGTCAAAGGTGAAGCAAAACAACGGTGCATGCGCCAGTACGAATGTTACACTGGTACGCTGCCTCATTGGTGCAGTATGTGCCTCTGATTTCGGCTAGATCAGGGAACCTGCTGCTATCAAACCACATTTCGCATGCGTTGATCAAACCTGGGTCACATTGTATCATTAATAATCAAGGCCTCCCCGATTTCTCTGGGTTAGATTTCTGTAGTGTGAAAGGGTTGACAGTTGCCCTGGGTTAGCGCCGCCCAGGGCTAATTACCAGAATCTCCGGTTTACAGGGCAAGTGTGAAATGTTCCTCCAGGTTAACACTAACCCAGGGAATTGATTTTCAACCTGGGGCGCAGATTCCCTGGATTAGCAGTCTGTGGTGTGAAAAGGGCTCTGGACTGATTACCTCATAATAGTAATTCTTCACTAGAGACCCTGATGACAAGGCCACAATAAATGCATATGCAGATTGGTGAAATGTCCAGTGATGCAGACCACAATGGGGAAAGCAATCCTAGTGACCGTAACAGTCCAGTGCACACAAGATGAGAAATCCATGCACATATATATTCGGTGATCCACCTAATGAGCCAATTATGGGATGCAGTAAGTAATGTCAACATTAAAATACTAAGTCTTGTCAAAAGTTAGCTGGTTATTGTATCTTGAGGTTGCTTTGTGGGACACGTAAAAAGGCCAAACAGTAGCAGAACTCAAATCCAGATGCTCAGGTCAAAAATCAGGAAAAAATGGAAAAATTACATCCCTGGATTCACTGTGTGGCTGAAATCATTTACTTTGCGATAAATACATCTTTCTTATAAACTTGGGAAAATGTTGATGCTGCCAAGGTTTGTCTTCTGGAGACTTAAAATCAGTGATGTGATTATCATTAAATGCATGTCACATGTGCTTCACCACGCAACACTGTTTAAGTTTTAAATGCAAGTTTTCAAACATGACTCATAGAAACAGGGTTAAGCTGATGTAACACACTTCTATATGTAAATAATCAAAACAAGAAGTAGGAAAAAATCCGGGGAAACACAAGTAATCCCTGTCCTATGGCATATGACAGTTTATCTGAAAATCAAACTCTGAGGAGAAGAAGGTCTATGGCAGACTACAGATTTTTCTTACAGACCATAGAATCCCTGAGGTTTGGATCAGTAGCTGAGATCTATCACGTTGCCATCAGCAATTTAGTATCATTCTTTTTATCAGGCTGTCCATCTTTCTGGATCACTGTAACAGAAACAATGGGCCTGAGAATGGAGTTACCCCTACTGGCTACAATCTATCCCTGATATGTACCCAGCTCCTACCCCCCACCCTCATCCAGCATCAAGAGTAGATTCTGTCTGATTATCCAAATCTGCCTGGTTCCCATCTGGATTATTAAGGCGGTTTACAGTGGCTCCATGCCTTATGTGAATGAACAGACATGCCCTTATCCTCTTCAAGTTTGCTGCAAGGTTTGGTTAATTGTACAGTTCAGAGTTCTGGGTGGGGGAGCTCCTTTGTCAAAGCAAAGTTGCAGAGTTATGTAAAACATAACCACAAAGCAAAACCGCATCCTGCAGGGGAAAAAAACAGCAGGTCTACCTAGAAATCCTCAAATACACGCACAAAAGAATGATTGATGGGATGTCTTATAATGAATGAACCACAGACTATCCCCTCCATTTTTGTTCTTTGAAACGAATTCTGTACAACATAACAGAAGCATACTTGATACTAATTTCCTTCAGAGAATAAAAATGCAGCAATGTGAAGTATCAGTTTCTGCCTTGTTGCAAAAATTCAAGTTTGGACTACTTTTGATTATTTCATAAGACTACAAACCAAAACTATTTTTGAGTTGAAGTATTTTATTACATCTGACGGAAAATAGAGCTTTGGCCAAATATGGCCGTTTCACGATAGTGCGCCACCAAGTGTTTGCAATGCATTGGCCAATCACACTGCCCGAAATCTGTCGAGCCAGTGCACATTTGGAAAGGGTCGACAAATTTTACGTGTTGTGATTGGCCAACGCGTTGCAAACTCTTGGAGGCCCACTATTGTGAATCGCACGTATTCTTGGTCTTTCTTCAGCTGGATGAGAACACAAAGCAAGCTTGTTACAAGCACTCGCTGAATTCTTTGTACATCTTATTACATGTACATGTATGTAACCATTACTGTCTCAGTGAATACAACATTTTGGTGAGCTACAAAACTGAGCAGAGACGTACTGGGATATTTAATTGTTCGTGTATATCATTCAATAATTCATTTTAAATGCATCACTGTGCACAAGAAACCAACAGGTGAATCCAGTTTTCCACATTCATCCTTACCTTCATTCCATCTTCACTTGGCACAAGATGTGGAGGTATAGTGCAATCCGCATCAAGAGGTTCCAAGTCTGTTTGTTTTAACATGATACCAAATGGTTTCCCAGCACTGGGTGTGACAGATACTGCTTGTAACAACGTTGAACAAGCTTAACTGAGAGATGCTGCAGGGATCCAATGGGCTATGGCTCGGGCCCAGAATCCAACTGACAGAGAGTATCTGACTCTCTTATCAAATAACCTATATCCCATCAAATTAACTGACTACGTGCAAAATCCTCCCATGGACTGCTGCCTTTTTTGTCACCACCACTGCGTGAGACCACATAACTTTTGTCCACAGATGCTTCGTCAGTTAATTTTTCAACTTTGAGGGAGTAAGGTACATGTAGAGCTGGATAGGGCACCACACTCAACCAGCAGCGCGTGACACCTATTGTCCTACCGCTGACTGCATCCAAACGAACTTGGCCATAAAAACCAGCAGACTTCAGGCACCATAAAGTCATCAAGTGGGGCACTTGCAAAGTGTCCTTGAAAAACTTTTATTGTAAAAACTGTTAAGGTTGAAAAATAAATGGTAAAGCAATGCAAACTTGCAGTTTACTTTCAGATGGTCACAATTTGTCTCTTTTGAAAACCAACTACTCTATACATTTAAGTGACAATTTCCAAACTCACCAGAAAGTTCTGAATCATTTTGCATGACGTTTTGACATGGTGTGTCAAACTGAAAATCTTTTCCAATATAAACAGACCTGTTAAATGGCATCCTCTCACACATACTTCAAATACATGTAATTCAAAAGGCACCATATTCAATTCCAAACCGACATGCACCAATAAAAATTGGATGAGGGTGCCGATTGCTCCGACTCAAATCCCAGCACTGACAAAATTTGCTTTGAGGTTACAACTGCTCTAACATACCCATTTCCAAACTGTGTTACAAAGTGAACGCATTTCCAAACTACACTAAGTGGCTCCATTGTGTCTGGTGCCAAACTATTCATCCATTGCTGTGCTTTTGAAGATGCCGACTCTCTGTCTTTTCTGGCAGGTTTAGAGGAGACATGGGAAATTCCTCATTGTACCTTTAAGAGTTGGAGTCAATAAGGCTAGTGTTTGTGGTTGAATTTCACATGGATGCTGTTTATTGTATCAACTACTTCTACAAAGTTAAAGCACCACTTTTTTCTAAGGGTTAAGTTATAACTTAAAAGAAAAGAGGACCCGCTTAACAGTCAAATATGTGTTTATTATCATACTCATAACTAAAAACCCATGGTTACTAAATTAAGCCTGAATTCAACAAAAACAGACCTGACAACAGTGTTGGACATCTATTTATGCTTAATTCTTTTTTTATTGGAGTACTGGCCTTATCCTTGAAGCAGAAATGAGGTAAAACATTTGTGTGGGTTATTCAGTGAAGTAGCAGGTGGGACTGTACCAGATTGGGGAATTTTATGATTTCTAAAACAGTCAAAAATGAAATCAAAGTGGTCACAGACTATTTTACCAGGGGCAGTCCATTTAACAATATGTACCAATAATTTCACATTTTCAATAAGTTTTTCCAATTCCTCTATACTGTACCCTCATAAGGGTACAATTTAGATTTCAATATGTTTGTTAAGAGGGTACATCTAAAATGTTCCCTTCCATTAGTGAGCTGCTTCACTTCAAATCTACAAGACATTAAATACTAGGCAGGAAGACTAACTGTATTTTTCACACTGTTTCACAACTATAAATGTCCTACTCACTACAGAATCACTCAAAATAGAGCATAAGTCTAGATACTGGACCAGGTTGGGTGATTTTGATGGGCGCTTGCATTGCGGCTGTAGGTTGTAAAAAAGAGACGACAACAAACACGAAGTCCACAGTAAAGCCAGAAGTGGTGCTTGGATCTACTTTTATGTTGCACCTTACACATGGAATTATCCTTGAGAGTGGTAGCCTATGTGCACATGTACACAGGAAAGTGGATTCATGACCAAAAACGAACTAACTAGTAATTAATGAGAACAATGACAACTGTAACTGACAGCATGGGGAACACCAAGATTCCTTTTATAATGAAGGATGAACGGAAAAACTCGTCCTTTTGAAAATGACATCCTCACCATGTATATATACCTGTACTGTTTTTATAATTTTACTTCAAATATCTATTTTATTATACTTTAAATTGAAAGTACATCATGGAAAAAGTGAGTAAATACATACAAAACTGAAAAAAACAAGAATTTAAAATGTCAGGAACATATTCCACAAATTTCCTGAGAAAAAAATCAAATGCCATGTCATTATATATGCGATTCTTAATATTCTTTTCAGTCTATATACACACACTTTGTACAATGTTTCGTCTGAAGACCAACATCTATTTTTATCTCAATTTGTATTTGGTGAAGATTGTAATGGTAGCATCTACGAGTACATGCAGTTGTTATCATTCTGAATTTACATGTAGATTTTGAAATAATTCTTATGCTATTCACATTTATTCACTTCTGATGACTGCCACAGCATTTATTGATCTGCAAAACAGACTCCGATCCAATCATCTCTTTCAATGCGTTCCCATGGTAACCACATTTACAGGTTCATCTGCAATACTTCCCAATTGTTGCTGATGCCTACAGCTTGTCAAATGCAAACAACAATGAGATAAGTCAAATCTGCATCTTTCAATAGAGTCGTGGACACCAGAGGAAATGCCTCACTGTTTGGAGAAGAAATGGTCTATCTTGTATAAGGAGACGGCCAAAATCACTCTGAAAAGCTTGGGGGATGTTGACCCTCTCCAAGGCAATTCCTCCAAGGAACCAGCAGAACAAGAATGGTGAGGGAAACGTAAATCAATGATGCCATTATCTACAGAGCTTTGTGGTGATGACTGTGGCACATGCACTAAAGATGCCACTTCAGAAACCTAGCAAAAAGACAATGACTCGAGGGCACTTGCACCTTGCTGGTTTGCAATCTTTCGTCCATGGAAAATTCATGCCTCAGGTCCATTCTGGTGTTCAAGAAACAAAAAAATGCTTCTGATGTCATAAGCATCAACAGAACCGGGTCCACAGAGCTTACCAAAAAATAAGTAAAGTCAGTGGCTGGCTATGAGCATCCACGTACTTCCAGTGGACTTTCGCTTTTCTGACAAAAGGCATAACTTGCCTATGGCTGATCATGGAGGAGGCTACTGAGTCCATAACATGTTATGGGTGGCCGTTACACATCATCTGGGAGAGCAGGCTGAGTCATTCCCAACCCACATTTGTCATTGCAAGTCATGTCTTCAGCGGAGTCAAGTTAGCATAGTTGTTCTGTCTGCTTCTTCCACCTCTGCGGCCCAGGTTCGATTCCAAGTTCAATCCACACGAGCTTTCAGTCCGTACCTGATTCTACAAGTTTTACCCCCCGCCCACTAAAACTGTGATGCTTCTCATTGTCCTCTCTCTAAAGGTTTCCTCGGTTTTATGAGCTACAATACCTTGAGAGCTGTTGAGAAGCCCTATATGGGTTCCATTACCAAAAATGTTCAGTAAAATATTAAAAACATATTTTGGTGTGTAGCCTCAGAACACAACTAGTCCTTTGTCCTCCATCTTGAATCATGTTCTAGATACTGTATTTAAAGGATAGGGTGGGAACCAATCTAAAAGTCAGTAACCTGACTTATTTTGGGGGAGGTATTATGCATTGTTGGGAGGTACATGTATTGTGCACTGATGTGTACAGAGAAGACATTGGTGGTTCATATTTAACTGGTAAGCATACATGTACATACTTACACGCATTTATTAAACTTCTGCCAAGGAAATTTAGTCTGTAAGTTGCCAATCAGTTCTCAATAAACTTTCCACTTACTTTCACACCTTCTGCACATTCTATCTAGTCTACAACTGAGTGCTGAAACAAGCAAGTATATGCTGAATCTCTGGCCAGCTTCATATTCCTGACAAAATTCAATCTTTACGATTGGTTTGTTCAAGAAGCCTTGTTACTGTGATACTTCACAATGGAGTATTAATCCCATTACGCCTTTGGTATCTGCCCGACACACATTGTAAGAATCCCCTTCGATCTCAGTACATGCATGAGTTTCATTGATTTGACTAATTAGGCAGAAGCACTTTGTATTGATACAAACGACTGAGATAACATGAGTGAGACATTCATATGCTTTGATAGGAAGGCTGCAGTGAATTTTGAATAATACTAATTTCTTTATGCTGACCTCTGTACACCTTAAGTATATATACAGATGATATACAATTTCACATGTTCGTTTGCTGATAAATTTGGTCCAAATCATGCCTGACTTTTAAAAGTATTTTACTTTGTTTCAATATAGAACAAAAAACCTACACAACAAACAAAAACTGGTAGCAGTTTGAGGTTACGTTTGATTGATCAGTTCTTTTCTGTATACATGAATATGCAGCATTATCCTGTGCCAATTGATCTTTGTATAAAATCCAAATTTGCCAAGGAAATAATCAACCTGACATAATTTGGCCTGAACGTTACCAACATTTTTCAAAGGCAGAGCGAGTAAATAAACTGAGAATTTGTTGATGCTGGTAGTCTGGCTAACAAAGACTTGAACTCGATTACTTCATATTTATGCTTGCTATTTTTCTTCTTTAAATCAAGCTTTTGCCAGTGTCTACCAGAAAGTATGAGGAAATCCTGAAATCTGCAGGTAGTTTACCCAGACAAGCAAACAGTCATCTCTGAAATTCGCATGAATGTCAAGAAAAGACAACAATGACGACAGCGCTGATCAATAATCACAAGGTTATTGGAGCTAGGAAGAGAAGTACTTGGAGAGCTAGGTTAAGTGGTGGACTGGCGTCTGCCTTTCTCCGGCACGCAGCACAGTGATTTGACGGCAATGGAGTAGACAAAAACGAAACACTGGTATCTGAGAGTTTATGACTCCTTACAATGGAGCCATGCTGGGGTTGCACTCAAGCATGCTGGCAGCCTGTCTCGATTCATTCCGGCGTGACAATAATGCTGCTTGAGTTTTCAAATTCAAGGGCAAATTTGCCATCTTGGTTTGACTGGTCTTGGTTATCACAAGAGAGAAAACAAAGAAGCACAGAGGCAGGGGAAAAATTGCCATGAAGTGGCTATGAATATGCATCAATCACATCATATACAGTGTACATGTGTGTGTGAATGAACAAAGTACCGAGTAAATAAAAGTCTGTTTATGCACTTTACCACATAACAACATCATCATTTGTTGCTCATCTCACAAGCACATTGTACACTAATAGAGTTTGATGAGGATTGTATGGCCAATCATACTTGAGCCACATACCCTGGCGACTGTTCACACCAACCAAGCAACTGTATTCTAGAACCATTCACTTCCAATTGGTCTCCACAAATTAATTCAACACATCATAAGCACCTCACATGCATGTACCACTTGCAAAAGAAAGCTGGCACATGCTCTTTTAAAAGGATGGGACTCCATTTACTGTAGTTAAACCAAAGACGGCAAAGAAACAAGCCTATATGGGACTACTGCAGAAATTTCTCATTCAGTACTCATAACATCCATTCACAACCACTTCAGACAAAAGACAAAAGACCATCATGCAGCCAGTCTTAAATGGTTAATAAAACAACGGCTTGCTATGCGCCATATCACGCAGTGTTTCAGACTGGTAAAGCACATTTTTATTCCCTTATTTATCAACGTATAAAAATCAATATACACTATGCATACGTATCTCCTGAGCATGAGTATAAGAATATAAGAATAACTGTCGGTGAAAATAAAAATCTCTCTGTGAGCACCGGGGATGGCTGTGCTCAATTTAACACATTTGCTCAGCCTGGAGAAATATTAATTTGGCGATACTGTCAGCTGTCATTTATACCTCGATCATTTTGTCTCTTCACAGATGAAAAGAAATACCAGTCCGAGAACGTGATGTTGAGATGAAAAGATAGCATCCTTGATAAGCCGATGTTAGGAAAGTGTCAGCATGAATATATTTCTGTCCTTTGGATTATTACAGATCTTTTTTTTTTTCATTACTCCAACAGACCATCTAGACCATTCGATTGTGAAGAACATTACGAACAAAGCCCACTTGTGCAAACACAAAAGTAAGCACAGAAACTGGAAATTGAAAGACCCAGATGAGCCGCCCATTGCATGAGATGAAAACAATTCTGGGATGGCCATTCCAACAGTACTTGGCCTGGATTGTGTACCTACATGGACCAGTACATTGGTGTAGTGGGAACCAGCTGTACTTTTCGGCAATTTGTAACTGCATGTACTGACAAGTAAACCACATGCTGAAGAAAACAATTGAAGTGCTGTAAGCATATGCAACATGTTTCTACATGTATGTTCACTATAAATCAGTGCACAGTAGATGCTTCTAAAAGTACATCTTAGGGGCACAATTTACATAGACGTACCTGGGAAAGAAGTGAATTTGATTATAAAACTCAAATATAAAAAAACAGATGTTTTCAGGTAATGGTATGACATTCACATGTATGCACTCCTGTCAGGCTCAATCACAAACAATGTTAAAATACCTGTACATGTATGTAAGGGGAAACGAGTGCGTCCCTTCCCCAATGGGCTATGTGTGACAAGGGTATAAGGAGCCTCTCCTTGGCATGCATGCACATGTAGTTGTACTCTACTTCAAATAGACTGTTGGGCTGTATTTTTTGCAGCAGAGAAATACCAGTGGGCTTACTGGTAGCTTAGAAACTATATATATATATATATGTACAAAGCAAAAAGGGGCCACCGGCCAGACTGACATAAAAACACATTTTGTCTGTGAATGGTTCACCACTGATTTCTCCAAAGCACACACTTCCTCAGCAAAAGCCTCAAGTCAACCATTTTGCATTTATGTCAATCTCTTTCACCATTCTTGAGCATAAACTGCTTCCACTTTTTTACAGCTTTTTCGCAAGTCATAGACTTCCCACCTCTCACATTTGCATAACAAGCCTTTACTCTCCTGACTAAATCCATAAGGATTACACAGCGAATCCAGGACTCACAAGTTCTAAGAATTCTTAAGGACATTCCTGTCATGTTACTTGCAATTTTCAAAGGCAAAAATACCTCCTTACAATTTGCAGCAGCTACAAGTAGATCCACTGCATAAACTAGGCTGTAAAGTGTTCCAGTAAGTTGAAATGGCTGGCTATTCACTTTTTGGATACTGCCTCTTGCTGGGCACAGAAGTGAGTGGTAAGCGGATATGCTGTTAACACCCGACTACACTTATACTGGCAACATCTGAAGAGGGCACACACTGAGATCAAGTTGAAGGTCAAATGTGTTAACCTCCACAGCAAAGCACTTGTGGGATGCTTCGGCCATCAAGAGTCTATCCTGAAACTGAGCGCTTAGTGAAGCGGCTAACGACAAAAAACTTTTTGCTTTACCTAATTTACACCAGACAGGTTTTCATTCTTGCTGAAGGATGAGAAATGGCAGATTCTTAAGAAACTAATCTACTTCCCTCTGTTACTGTGGAACAAAACTGAATGACTAAAACTTACAAGATATCAGTCAAGTACAGTGTACTACCCTTTATTTTCCCAAACACTTTACAATAATTCGCTCCTTGAATGTGCTGAATTTGATGAGTATTTCTAGACAGATTAATATCTGCACTATTATCAAATTCTGTACCCTTCCAAACCAAACTGAATACCGTGTGTTGGAGAGAGTTGTTAAATATGAGATGTTCAGTAATTCTCACAACAGCCATTGATCACTTCTTCCGAATGACAGAATGATTTAAGATGCTCAGTCACTGAACGTGACAACGCCACTGCAGAAAACATGCATGTACTTACAGATTTTTTTTCTATAATGTCTTAATATGCAGGCAATGGATGCTTGCATCTAGCCATGGCTAATTCCACAGCATAACCAATGAACCCAAAATGGCACTGCACTACTACAGGGGTTGAATGTTAAGTTCCTCTAAGCCTCACAATTCAGCATTTGTACAATAAATGGGCACACTCGCTACTCCCCTTCCCACACCCCGTCATAAATTTCCCAGACAGACAATATTAACATTTAATAGACTGAACAGTTGGCCTTTCATTTTCAATTGGCAAATAGTTCTCCATAACTTATTAATATTTTATCTGCAGACTCGACACACAATATAATCAATTTCAAAATAGCTCAGTCTTTTAAAAAAAAATTAAGTGGGAAAAAAGGAACACCATCGTTCTTTTCGCAAGCAATAAAACCTTTCTTTTTCACTGCCTGAAGTCTTTCAACTTTAATCAAGTTCTGTTGCAATGTATACCAATGAACATCAGTGTCTTTTCATATATCTTATGCAAACTTGAGAGACCGATGCTTTTTGTAGAGGATTTGACATAGGCCTATTTCTCTTTTCTTGACTGCATACATGCACTTAAAGGAATGCTTACTACCTTCTCTTAGGATCTATAAATCGTATGACGTTATGATAAATCACCTCTCCGAAGCAGTTTTTTTCTTGATGAGGACCACTTAGAAACCCCCACCCCAAATGCTGAAAAAGAGCAATTACAATAACATACCGGTATCAACCTCTGGTCTAACTCTTATGCTCTATGCTTTACTACAGAATCTGCAATGTTCCCTGGGAATGAGGTACCCAGTGGGAACTGAAACCCCTGACATTTTGTAGCCAATAAATTTAGACCAATTTCATTTCAGACCAGCATGAGCCCCACTGTCAAGCATTCTCCTGAACATGTACACAAAGAAAAATACACAACCCTATACCAACACAAGCCTATTACTGTGTTTGGATGACTCTGCAAGGGTTTGAAAGCAAATTTGGCTTGAAAACAAAACAATGGACAGAGATAGAAAAAGAGCAGAGGCACTCAAGATGATAACCATGAAATTTCTTTCCTTCATATCCATTCTGAGAACATTTAAAAGCAGATTATTTTCATACCTAATCTTATTACTATCCGTAAGTCCAAACCATTCTTAAAAGCTCAATACCGGTAGGTGTGTGTTCATGATGCATACACTGGCAATGTTACACTCCTGTAAAGGGGAAGTTAACCAAAGCAGACATCCATTCCACCATGGGGCAATGCTACCATATTAATTACATGTACATGCAACTGAAGGCAGTCATTCACAAATTTTAAGTTGCCATTTGTAATACCTTTTTTCAACCTTGTTCCCCAGGCAACAATCCTTCTGGTTTCATTCATCCTCTTTTGTTAGTCTACTCTACCCAATGCTCTCACCAGTATTTTGAGTACAGATTAACAAGCTGTCTAAACACAGACTGTTTTTCAGGTGTGGACAAACACTTCATTGATTTGGACTCCATCAAATCCATAGCACAGCACAATGCTTCTTATTTTGTTGAACCACCTGGCCTTAATTTGTTCTCTTTGATCCAATTTACTTTCAACTCTTTCCAATTTAAAAAAAAACTAAAAAAAAGCCCTTCCATATTTTCACACCATTTAAAAAACTAATTGCTCTCACAACCACAGCACTTAGCCGTTGTGATGAAGCTATGATTTGTAGACATTTTTGAGTGAATTAATTAAAACAACCTGTCAAAACAACCATTTAGTGCAGAAAATGTGCAATGCCATTTTCAAATGATAATTTTTATTTCAATGAAACGAGCATACAAGACAATGGTTGGGTTAGAGAACAGCTCTCGATGAACAGATCAAGCTGAAGTATGACAGAATGCTGGCAAAAGATGGAGGCAAGGTGTGTACAACCATGGACAGAAGGTTAATGACCTCGGTCTCCCGTACACCTAACCAGGCTCACATGCTGTCAGGACCATTATGCATACGGTACATGGTGCATTTGTGGTGCATTGTATGCATGTACAATGTGAGTCCACTCTCAGTTGTATAGTGGGTTTCAACAGCAACTACTGTAGTGGATTCACAAACTCTAGGTTCTGTGTGTGTAAAGAGATATTGACAATCTGAGAATGCATGATTTTTTGCTTTTATCAAAATTCAGGTTGCAAGGATTGGTAGATTCTGAAAATCAACAAAAGGACTTGCTGGACTTGAAATGTTATGTGCAAAGGATATGTGATGGGTTTGGATTTCAGCAGATTTCAGCAGCACAAGACTCCTACAGGTAGTTAAATATGAAAATCCTACAGGTAGTTAAATATGAAAATGACTTGTCTTGGGTTAAAAGTTAAGTTTTGCCAAGGTTGAACAGGGACCTACCAGTTAACGATGGGCTGCTGATGTGGAATCATAATAAGAGGAGGGAGTGACACTGAAAAGTGCATTTACCTGTAGTGTTGGCTGGCTGTTTTCAGCCTCTTGCACACTGGGAGTATTCATTCAGATCCTATTATCTTCACACCCACAGCATGTTAAGCTTGAATCTTGGGATGAATGGGGAAAAAGGGCCAATACCAATGATAACCCAGCAAGCTGAGTCACACCAGGCAGACTAGCATGTATCATGCAGGCTGCTAACACTCAACAGCTGGTTTCCACAAAAACCACAGGTGTCTTTGTTTGCATGTTTGCATTGTTTGCAGCTTCTTAGAAAAATGAGGCAACAAAATAAAGCCAATGCCACAACAAGATCCTCATAAAGGGGACTTGGTCTCCCTCACTCTGTTTTGAAAGGAAGTGCATGAATGCAGCATGGACATGTACAGGATGCTAGCTTACAAAATGCTTTGCTATCAAAAAGTAAAGCCACATCAAATGATGAACTGGAATGAGCTCAGAAGGGGTGGAGTTGATGAGTCCCATAGTTCCAGCTTAAAGGTATACATACATCTGACCTTAACATAAACACACCTACAATGTAAAATACTTCTGCAGGTTTGTATGCAATGTCTATTCTGAATAGTACTGTGTCACTCGCAGAAAATCCAGGAAATAACAGTGACAGGTTTTTTAAAACAAATTGAAACTGAGGGCATTCCTTAAAGCAGTTTGTTGTTTACTAATCATGAGTAGCCACGGTAGCACCTATTAATTTATGCAGATGTACAGTCTCTTCAAAATCCAAAATTCATTCAAGGAATAGCGGGGCCTATCTAGTCAGGCTGAGCATATGCCTAGTGGGCTTTTTATCCATTTATTCTAGAAAGGTAAGTTTACCTGGCGCATTCGGTGAGTTGGTGGCACACGAGTACCTCTCTGATGCATTGTATCCATTAAAACTGGCGTCTTTGGATTGGACGTCATAGCATCAGGGCTATGCAAGTGGTACAGATCACAATGCCCACTGTGTGAGCACACCCAACTATCTTTAGAAATTGGTATTTCAAAAGGGAGTGTCCATGGCCGAGTTGGAGTGAAACACATCGATGTCAAAGGAGTCAACTGGAATGATGTCTGAAGCACAGCTGATCACTCTGTTCACCAGGTTTTGCACTTTCTCATTGGTACAAGTACATCAAACTTGCAGAGTGAATACAAAGTTACATTATCAAATCTCTGCATTCATATCACATGACAAGATGACAAGTTTGAAACCACATCAATAGCCTCTATGTGGTTGAGTGTGTACCCAGAATGCTCCAGTCGATCCTCACACACAGTTGATGAAATAAAACTAAACTTCCCTGCTGATGGTGCATGTTCTTGCCATCAACTAGTGGCCCATGAATAAATAACAGGAACAACACTTTCACACAGGTCAAGAATACTTGGCTACAGATTCTTATAAGTGAAGATACTTTTACATGCAGAGCTGTCCCCTTAGGTACACCAAGTGTACAGCAAAAACTCAGTAGTCTGTCCTGTTCGGATCTGAGTCACACCCTCCTTCAGTGGCCAAGTAAGTAGTGAGTGAGGAAAAACCAGGGTTGAACAAGACCTCCCATTTCTCCCCATGGAGTGATATATGGACTGCCATCAACAGGGCTATAATCAATGAATTTCGCACCTGTCAATCAGAGCTGACAGGCCCACACACTTCAACTGACAAAGCCCATTGTGTTTGCTTTTAACAAGGTGGGAAAAAAACTGGGCCAAGCAATAAACCTCAAGACAACAAGGGAATTATTAAGAGACAAAACTGCCTCAACTTCATTTCACATATCACTAGGATCCTGTAAAGTATTTGGTCATACACAAAGGTGTCATAAACCCAAGGGGCCGGCAGGACAAACCCACAAGTTGGTCAGTCTCTTGCATGGTCAGATATTCTTTGGCCAGAGACTGGCAGATGTTAAGTCATTCTCTCTGTACCAGATACGGCGATAGTCTGTCTTTACAACTTCAGTACAGAGGTTGTTTTGTGTTTTCTTGTGAGCCGACCCAGAAGTTACCACAATCTCTTGTACTTATGGGACAGGCACGTTTCCTGTTTCAAAATAACAAGTGTTTTGGCACACCACAATAATTGCCAAGAATTCAGAAAATTGTTACAAGCTGGTGAAGTGCCAATGTATAAGTGGGAATAGTGCAAATATCGGAAACATCTAATACTTTTTCTCATGGATAGAACTTTTTTTCCCTTCCTTTTTTAATGTAAACATGTCAGATCGATTTGATATTTCTATTTCAGCTAGCCTACATGCACCAGTAGTTCTATGGCAAGTTGGAGGAATAAGACATTCCTTGTAACTAGAAATAGACTGACATCCTGTCAAACACCTTCTATGACAATGAAACGAACAAATCCCTTCACAGAAGTGGTTCCAGAACTTGAATATTTTTTTTATCCAGGTAAGAGAGTATTAGAACATACAAAACAATACTAGAAATATAAGTTATAACCAATGTCTCCTGTAAAAGACCCTAAAAAGATTTTGATGGAAGAAAAAAACAACAGCTTTGTCTTCTTGGTCCTTAAAGAGGTTTTATCTGAACAATTAAACCATAGCTGCCAGATGGCTCCCCACTCAACTCTTGGAGTGTTTTCACAAGCACTAATCAGTATTGATTCAACCCTTATTATCATAAGCTTTGTGTAATTACAATTTAATTATCTGGATACCCTAGTGTTATGTAACAAGCAGGGCTTGCTAGTTTAGGCTGGCTTTGATTGTGTGCAGTGGGAACCATTAGTGGCTGTATACCAACAGGTCAGGCCATGGACCTTCCAGTCAAAGCACACAGGAAAGGTTTGTGACCAGGCTATAGGTAGAAGCATCATAAGAATACAGCAAAGGATTTGGTTCTTGTAAAGGAAGTTTGCTGAGCATCATTGGTACAGCTTCCAGTGCAATTTGGCTCACTATTTGTTACCAATAGACCTAAGAATCAGATCATTTGTCTTTTGAAGAAGCAAAGAATCTATAACCTCATTATCTCAGAACAGGCAAGATGATGGCTTGCTTTTGATAATCCATTTGCAAGTTGGTTAGCTGCTTTAAGCATGCAATTTAGGCTTCAATAATCCTTTCTATTTGGTTTGAAAGGTGACAGGTGAAAGGTGAGTAACAACTTGAAGAGGTGCACCTCAGGGATATCTGCTGTAAAGTGTGAGAGAGAATTTACCCGGGCTGAAATTGATCAGACAAGAACTTTTGGCCAGCATTTATTAAACAGGATTAAGGATTTAAAATCTCTCATCATTGGGCCTTGTATTCATGTTGAAAAAAATATGGAGACCATATCAGGTCCCTACCTGCTTTTCTTGATTTTATACAGCATATTCTTCTGGGGTTTTCATCCTACCACAAAATCTGTAACTTCTTCTCATTGTCTCCTCTGTACAGGTTTCTTCAGGCTAACAAGCCACAGTGCCTAGGGCACTTTCTAAGAATCGGTGGTTCCATTACCAGAAATACCTAACAATAATATAAATCAAAGCTCGAAATCATAGAAAAATCTCAGAGTCAGCAGGTTTTACTGACAAGGGCAATGGTCCAGCGTGGCTATCAACACCTCCCTGACCAACTCCAGCCTGGAGATGATCATCAAACAAGCTCTTGTCTCGCTTCACCTGCATCAAAAGAAAGATAATCCCCGCAAGTCAATCTCATCCACTTCCAGCCCAGGAACATCTGTAATCCAGTCTCGTCTTGCTGAGCAAAGACCACCGCCGTCTGCTAACTGCAAACCCTTCTCCCCCCCCCACCCCACCCCCATGACGACACAGACAAGAATCATCCCTGGCTTAGCTCTCCTCCTAATGGCACAGTGGTTCAAGTTCGGGGGAGGGGGGGATGTGGTATATCCCCTTTCTCGCGCCGTTCACACTTTGCAGTTCAATACCAATTTTGCTAATGCAAATAGCCTCGGGGGCGGAGGATTGCCCTGTTGGAGCTAGAGTCACCTCTATCTGAAACCAGAGATGCATCCCTGAAATTCTAGCCAATACCGACACTTAGAATAGACAGTGGCACATTATCTGCAGTCAATGAGCGGCAACTCTGAATCATCACTACAACCTTCTCTTTAATCATCAGGGGCTCACATCCGGTTCAATACAAATATATTAATAATTTCCAATATGTTAATTCCATAATAAATCAACGTCTGATGAATTCCTCCGAGTAATTAATTATTTGATAGGGAAAGACCCAAAACACACGACATACAAAAACAGAAACCAACAACCTACATGTACCTTGAAGAAGTGGACTTAATAAATAAGATCAATATTTTAACTGACTGTCTCTGCTCTATTCATTAATCAAGTTTATAATATGGTTTACATCGAATTTCTGCTCTATCCGAATGATCTTTCTCAGAGGATTCACTCAGAGGAGAAATATGTGAATGGAAAGCTTTCCCAGAGTTCATGCCAGAATGGACACTAAATTCATTTGCTTTTGATTTCATGTATAAGGTTAGCCTGGTTAGATGGGCTCAAGTTGAAACATTAGCCATCTGACTCGGGTAACAAATTGAACCAACACCGAGCTCACCTCCAAGAGAGAGTAATAAACTCGCATAAATCTCTAAAGTGAAATCATGTATCAGATGGCAATATGGATTACCGGCTATCACATTGTATTACTTCCACCTGTCCTGGGTACTCAAGACAGAGTGGCAGAAGGAAGACAGAGAGCAGAAATAGTACCAGTAAATACCAAATATATCATACACTCTGTGAGCATCAGAGAGGATTTGGGAGTTGCTTTGTGCTTCTGAAGGCTCATGTTGCGATCAAATAAAAACAGGACATCTGTGGAGACCGCACTCAAGAGCACGTGAATCTTCTGGTGCAGTTTTGTCCTTTTGTCTCACTTTAGCAAAATCATTCAGGAATTTTCGACCCTAATTTCATGATTTCGGGTACCACGGTCATGAAGTTACTTGTTGGAGCAATAAGAACTGAGCCCCCTGGTAAGCAGTTGGTCCCCCATTAGCGAAAATCATAAGCTTCAAAATTATGTTTTGTTCTCATGATGTGCCCGCAGCTGGTACCATGGTCCCCCAGTGCGGGAAGCTGGCAACAGGGCTGGAGCAACGTCTGTCATGACTGGATAGGAATGATGGTCTGTCTTAATCTCAGAAAAAAAACAAACAATTACCATCCAGCCGAATTTTAACAAGACCTACACGCATCAGTATTCAGCATCTTGAGCAAGTGGTAGTATGAGCCTGAGTGACCTTATAGGATCAATACCTGCTGAACAAATTCAATTGAATGGACAGAGTGTTGACTGGGTTTAACACAAGAAGAAGCCCTCTACCGCACCAGTCCTTACTCAGTGAACAGAGTCTCCACAAGGGTTTTAAGCATCATGAGAGAAGTAGCACTATAGCCTGAGCCCTGAGTCAGACCAGACAGATCAGTGAAGGCATGCTTGCATAATGCAATTCAGGGCTAGTGAGCAAAGAGACAAATGTATCTGGAAGGATACGGCAGGGGGAACGCACGACCCAAGGTTAACACGATTTCATCGCCGCTGATCATCCTCGCTCTGGCGATAACACGGATAAGGAATTGAATACCACACACGGCGCAGCACACAGACAACATCCCGACCCACACCGCCAATCATATCAGTTTCATTACACACAATGCAATGATTCAAGAGGCTTTAAGATGGATGAAAACATGGCTACTGCTATTATGGATATGACGGGCAATGTCAACACACACACAGACACTTTTCTAAGGCAAGTGTGGCAATCCAATACAAGCCTAATGTCTCATCCTACAATTTGATTTTTTGTAACCCTAACTCCTTTTGAAGGATGCCGCCTCTCGCCATGAAAGCCTTTCAAGCCAAGCAACATCAGTAGATCCAATAGTCAGTATCCATTTCAACAACTCTACCCAAGGACAAACTAATGCACTGCAATGACCTCTGTACAAACCTGTAGAGATTCCTGCTCCTGTTTTCAGCAATTTTCAATGTCTTGTAAAGAACAACCCCCTGTACAGGCAGCACTAAAGTAACCCTTTATTCTATTCAAAGGAGCTCTGTATACCCACATTGCTCTTTTCTATCAAGTTTTCAGGTTTTAATTTTGGAATAAAGGCTTTTCTATTGGGCCAATTGGAATCAATGAGTCCCTGGTGGGCAAGCCTGCTGCTTTGCCATTGTTCAGTGTGATTGATCTACCATAGCCACACTGTGACAATTTGTACTCAAGCATTAAATTGACAGAGTTCTTTGGTACCTTTCAAATCTAGCTAGGTACGAGAAACCCATTAAAAAAAGTGAAAGAAAACCACCACAAATCCCATAAGTTTTGTAGTGCAGCAGTTATGGGTGGCCAGCTAAGTACGACATATCCCTGAAACCAGTTGATTTTTTCCTTCTGTTGTGACTGGTTTCTGCCGATTAACCCCATTCAAGCTCACCATTAATCCAAGCTATGTGTGAGCCCTGGTCCTTGTCTAACCCTGTTGTCACTGAGGACAGTGGCTTTTTAGTAAAGCCCTTCTTTTGTGCTTACTGAAAAGCCCAACTACAGTCAAGCGTGTATCACTATCATGGACAATACCCATGCCTGGTCATTCCCTGCTGTGATGGGCTATCAATCCACTGCATGAGACACTTTTGTCTTTACTCCTCTGGGCCAGAGGTCAGAGCCTCTGGCTGGAATTACCCCCTCTCACAATTATTATTCTGTCCAGCATTGTTTTCCCTGTAAATTTGAGCAAAATGGGATATTCGGGTGGACATCAAAGTCTGTCAAACATTAAAACCCAGACTTAAGATCAAAGAGTTTTCTAGTTGAATGAGCACTAAAGGGAATATTTGCAAATTTATGAGAAGACCACCAACTGAGATTTTAACACTGGCTACATATCCATGTCTTGTCCAACTAACAGCAATCCATCACAAAGCAGGCATGATTTAGTTAAGTGCTTTCAAAATGTTGTATCCATAGTTCTTTTCGATAATTTTCCAAAGAACTCAACTGTTGCTCTACGGACGAGGAAACTTAGTCAGCCGTTTAAACTTGATGCACACTAGACTCACCCAGGAAGTTATACGTGTAGTTTTCAAGTCCTGAACAAGTATTTGTGACTGACCATCATTTAACATTTCAGCCAGTTTATTTTTTGTTGGAGTTATTATGTTATTCACCAACATTTTGTTGGAACTCTATGTACAGGTGAGGAATTATAAACAAATGCACATCAAGATATTTGACTGTGTAAACACCAATAGTCAGTACAAACATTTTAGCGAGGAGAAACCACTAATCCTGAACTTTTAAGAAGGCAAATTTCTTTTCAGTGCTTTATCCAAAGACAAAAAGTTTCATTAAAATGTAATTAGTCCGATGTGATCCTCTTATGTCTTAAGTCATGTCTGTACTCGACAGTTTTTGTCCAATGGTTTTAACGAGCCAATGGTAGAACGAAAAATGGTTAAATACGACCACTCTCTGCATTTGGAATTTCCACCAGGGAAAATTTTACCGAGTCCACAGGAGAAGTGACCGAGCTGTCGATACAATGACTTACGAGGGCATTTTGCATGATCTTTCGTCTGCATTTGTTTTTGTTCTTGCAGTCCATCATCTGGAAATGGTGTACTCGTAACATCAGTTAGTCTTCCAATTGTATGAATAATAATTTCTGCCATGATTGGAAAAAAGAAAAAAAAAGCACTGGAAGTACTTGCCACATGCCACACCACGGCAAAATATGGAAATGTGAATGCGCAGCTCCCCTGCAAGAAGCATGTCCACAATGGACTTTCAATCCCGGGAAAAGTGATCTGCAACACTTTCTTGGACAGAAGATTGCTGATAAAAATGACCGCATGACTCCGTAAGAGTAACCAAGGAAAACTTCCTGGGATGTCCGTCATAGACTTAAATGGGAGAGTAACCACCATCTCACTAAGTTTGACCAAAAAAGTCCAGTGCAAACAGGGCTTTATGTGTACTCAACAGTCCAAAATGGTGAAGAGCCACAGATATCGAGGGAGACTGATTTCACTGCTGATCACACTGTAATAATATCTATAGTTACGAAAGTCTCAGGTTCAATTCCACATGTATTTGTACTGCCTTCCTCATCAAGATGACCAAAACGAATGACTAAGAGTCATTACACAGCAGTTCACCTTGTTATAAAAATTAGTCAAATTTAGCCGTGGCCCAATATGCAAGGCTGAATGATTCATTCACTCAAGATCTAGTTCTCTCTTTACTTAGGTGGCTGGACGTAGGCCTCGTTGTGCTCATTAAGTGCTATGACCACCGCATCACCACTTCAATGCCCACCAGATGGAAGCCCAGTAGTTGCTTTCCATTGTTTGCCAACAGGCGGCCCATTCTTTGCAGAAATTGTGATAAATGTTCAAAAAGCCCTCAAGATTATGGAAATCTGTGCAATTTATAATACCAGGCATGGTGCTAAAAGCCATCAAGTTGGCAATATGCTTCAGTTCAATTGAACCCGGGGTAAATTTCACCTAAAAATGGAGATGGGTATTTGAAGTTCCCAGAGGCACAGGATTCCCACTGTTGGGGCGGGGTGAGTGGAAGAACTGGACCTGACAGTGGGAGGCTCGAGTCCAATTAATTTTTATAGTTTTCTTTTCTTTGTTTTCCAAAATTTAGTGGTGAAACGGTGATGAGGGGGGCTAAAGATTTTTTGGGGGAGGGGGATGCACTGTACCCCCTCTCCCTGCTAAGCTGCACTGACACTTCTCAAAGTCCAATAGATACTTGCATTCCAATGATCCAATGATATTTTAGGGGGTTCACAATGTGTCTGTTTCAGTTCTTCTTTGAATACGTAGTAAGTGATGTTTGTGAGACAAAAAGTGAAAATGGAAAAACCCTAATTTTAAATCAAATAAAGTACTTTCCAACTGTAAGTGGGTATTATTCTGGCAAACTGCAGGAAAAGAAACCAGAATTGCCCTTTTTCTTCATTACATCATGAAATGCAAGGTTGGAAACAGCTATTATCCCAGTTTCAGAATTCTGAAAATGTAATCAAGGGACCAGAATTTGCAGTATGTTTCAGACTGCTTTTAAAAGTGAGGCATTCAAACTCTTATCAACTCCTTGCAATTTAGTCAATCATAAAAAATCAATAGCTGTAACAACTACCTGATAGTTCCAATTTTCAATCTGTCCAACTTACCAGAGGGTGGTGGTCAGGAAGACTTCGTAGATACAGATCCATGATTTTAAGAAAATGATCCTGAACACAATTAGTACATCGAAGACACACAGAAAAACGCTCCAGCAATTTTTCTCCTTACATTTCAAGAGCTGCTTTTTGTATGAGTAACTTCCAGAAAGGTGTTTGATGATGTCAAATGCATACAATTTAAACATGTATTATAATTTCACTGGTGATGACGGTGCTTTGCTCAATTCCTGGTACATGTAAAAATATCACTTTTTGAAGAAAAGCAAATCGCCTAAGCACGCACACCCAGGATTGTGGTGAAATCGTCGCCTGGTGACTATAAGCAAATCTTACTAGAAGATGTTATGCGGTATCCTCATCCTACATTAACAAGGGCATCAAAGTTGGACTGACAAAAAAACACAGTGTCAAAGCACGGCAAACCATCATGAGACAAGGTACTGCATCTTAGCTGTGCCGCTAGCGGCCTCGACTGTCCTGCCAACAACATCCAGTAGCTTTTTGCCTCATCCTCTCAAGGAAACCCACCAGGTCTCTCCAGGTTGGCTCCAGAGCCGTGATGCCTATCTGTCCTATCTCCTCCCCACATCATCAATGCTGTCTCCATGCCTCTATTGGTCTGCACAAACTACTATTGTCAGCAATTACAACTTAGCTCTTTTCTCAGATGCACACTGAAGCATGAGGAAATGTCGGGCTGCTCCACTGTGTCGGCACTGTAGTTGCAACTCCTGACTACAGCCAGTGGTTGTAATGCATTCATCACAACAGTGTATTAATCTTAATCATAATTGTGTAATTTCTGCACATCAATTAAATATATCTGAATGCCTCCTTCCTTCCAACAGCTGTCAATCCAATGTACACAGAGAGATACCAACAGCGTGACTACCATTTACCACAGCTTACTGCCCCTCTGAGAAGTTTGGTCCACCCCTTTCAACAGTGCTGTGATATAATGGTTGCTTCCACATGATTTCATTGGCTACCCTCCGTGCTGCAGACTGTGCATGTGTGGGTGAGCTTGTGTGTGTTATTGAAAAGGACAACAGTATCAAGACCTATAGAGGAACAATTTTAATTCTGCCCTAAGCAGCGGGGATTGATGCTGCCATCAAAGTGGGTAGCTATCCAATCTAGCCAGGAAACGCTCAACAATAAAGGTGCAGGGACAAGACAAATGATAGGTGCTAGGTAGGAAATGCCTGGCAATATTGACGCAATGAAAGACTAATGTCTTCAGCACTAATAAGGGAGGACACTGCTGCAAGACTTGGCCAAACCGGGAAAAAAGATACTAGAGTAGACAAACAGAGTTTGGGAGCTTGTAATTATCAAGCAGCCATAATCAACAAGAGACTGTGGACACTGTGGCTAAGAAGTCACATTTGTGCTCATGCCTTCCATAAAATCTCAGCAGTATCCTGATGATGGAATAGTGTTATGAATACCGATATCAAAACTGAGCGCATGACAATAAATAATGAACACTTTAAAAAAAGTAAAGTGTTTGAGAATAACCTTCACAAGTCCAAAGCATCAAATTTTAACTTGATGTTTCCCACATCCCGGGGAAGTTACAGTTGCAGAATGATAAAACAGAAAAAAAATGAACAGGTTTGTGCATAACATGAAATAATAAAAACAGCCTTTGTGATATTAAAAAGCTTTAATTTTGAGAAACATACATGACCTGGGCCTAAAACTGAATTTAGATTTAAAATAAATTGTAGATCTACATGCATCATGAATATTACAATCACTACTGTAAACAAAAAGGCATTATCATGTGCTTGTATGCTCTTCTTCTGCAGACATGTTATTTAAATGCAGGCCTCACTAAAGTAGTTATACTTAGGAAAAACAGTTGTGGATTCCTGAATTTTGTTTTTATAGCAAATGCATCAGCAATGACCGTGAGTATCAAATTTATAGGAGAAGCCTTGTGGATTCCAAGGTGACACACAGAAATGACTGTGTGTTCTAGGGCACTCTAATTATGTCTAAAATTACCACAGACAAATCATTAGTGGGCAATACCCAACACACAAAGCACACAGCACTAAGTGGTGCACTGTGTGGCAAGGCCAAACATTTTCTCAACTGAATCAAACACACGGACTACACACTGTTCAGTTCTGTTTGATGACTTTGTTTTCTGTGTTGTCTAAACACATTGTTTTGCAATTTTTATACCCACTAACCCAAATTTATTTCTTTAAACAGGGCGCAAAACTTAAAGGAGGGGCGGCAAACTTAAAGCACTAAGAAATGGACGGCTGAACTTAAGTCTTGAAGTCCAAAAGCTTGGTTCCATAACGACGTAAGAAATGCAGAGGGCAATGCAATCAAGATGCAAACTACAATGCGGACATATGGCAACACGCCAAACGATTGTATCACCGACAACGCCAACACAAACCAGCCTGCAAACAATTGGCAAAACTGAGCCAGGTTCAACTTTGCCGACTGTTTGCGTCGAGTAGCCATGGTATCCCCACACAAACACACATGCTGGCATGACCAGGGTGCAACAATGTCCCTCTCACTTAGCACCATGAATTTTGCCCATTTTTCTCCTTCATGCATAAATATTACACCCTTATGATCAACTAAATAGCTGACCATCAACAAAATACATGAAACTGGAGTACATGTACATATTTGGCATCAACAAGGTAAAGTCAATCTAAAAGGGTATTTTCCAAAAAAAATCACTGAGTTTCTGAAGCCACTCTGTTTCAATTTTGGGTGGAATTATGTCATGCACCGTCTCTTCCGTTTGTGTCTGTCTTTTCAGGTCTTGCTGGCCATCTGTTTTACAAATGACCAAATGAAAACCAGGCATAAGAATCATCCATCTACAAAAGTCTACTTCAAACAACCATCTGACATGTGTACATGTATATGGGTATGCAAGTGTCAAGATTTCCTGTGCCAGCCAATCGCAGCCACTGGTCAAGAACAATATTAATGTCCAAGGCTGTTGATTGGTCAACCAGGTGACACTAACATCTTAGATGGAAACTCAGTGAATGGTCATGCATATCCAATGTCTCGAGATGTTTTTCAATAGAAACTTGTCACATTTGACTTTTTATTATCATCTAGGCCAACACGAGATTGGAAAAACTACTACATTGTAAAAGCAATGTTACAATTCAAAGACTTCAAAGAAACTACTGCTATGCTTTATGTAACAGTTAAAAAAACACTTCATATTGCCCGGCAGCCATCTCTAATAAATTACCAATTCCATTTGTATTTATCTTTATATCATTCAAAACAATCTTTCCAAAGGACAAGTAGGTAACCATACATTAGAACCGAAGGGAAAAAGGTACATGTACATGTACTCTGGCAAGGCAGGAACATGTCAATAACACATGTTGGAAATACACAAAAGGACAAGCACTTCTATGTGATTGACCTCGACAGAACAGCAATTAATCAAATACTCAAGAATTTTATAAACTATGACATTTCTCCCCATCCCAATGCACTACACCATCGACAAAATACGGAAAAAAGTGCTTTGATATTGTTGGGTACATCTCTTTATTACAGTCATGCATTGATTTACCAGTTTGTCAATTTTCTCCAGAATGGTGTGCTTAAAAAGGACTATTTTTAGTTATAAGTTAATATTTCAAATGCATTTGTCACTAAATTCTTTGATAGAACTGTAAGGTGTTCCATTCGTGCGTTCAGAAACAACAAGCATCCGTCCAGAGTTCAAGGCATTAGTTTGACTTGGGTTCCTGGCCAACGCAGGCATGAGCTCAGCTTGTGTTTTCCAATAAATCTTCTAGAGTTCATTAACTTGGCGATCGTTAAGTCCCCAGCAACCGAGACTACTGCCTGTAGTTAGGCACTATCTAGGTCGTTATGTTAAATTTTCAAAGCAACTCAGGTTGAACAGTATTCCACTCCAATGTAGAAGTCAAAAAATACCTCTATCATTTTTTTGCTTTTTCCTTCCTTGCAAAAGAGAAACAAATTAACATTTAAGCTTCAGTATGTAATTATACGTTTTCCATTTATTCATTCAAAACTAAAATGAATTTCCCAAACTCTGCCAACATATTTCCTTTGGTATTGCAAGCTAATGATATACGCGGTATCATTTGTTTTTAGGAAATAACAAAAGAAATTCATATTCCTACTCCTCAAAGCCTCAAATCAGAGAAATAAGGCATCTATGCATATTCTGTCAAATGTTTCAAATGGTTCATCAGCTGGTTGAAGTGAAGCGTGAATACAAAATTGGAGACCAAAAAACCCAAAAGCGAATAAAGGGAATATTGAAAGAAAAAAAGAAAAGGCAAAAAAATGAAATATTAAAAGCAACCCTAAAAGACCAGGGATTCTAGGAGAAAAGAGCAGGGACAAACATCCCCTGGGGTGGAAACTGAAGCTCCCAACACATTAATCTGATTTAAGGACCAGTAATACCTGACTTTGCAAGGATGTAGCGCCCCTGACTTTGCAACACGATCTGCAGCAAGCAGACAATGGGAGGTAACTCATGCAGACCCACAAGCCACCAATCCCACAGAGAGCTTCAAGAGACTTTAATGAATCACCTCCGCCCGTTATATTTTGGAGGGGGACTTTTCCTATTCTATCCCCTGCTCCTACTAGCCCCTCGTTCAGCACTTGCTCATCTTATTGGGTGATTCTGGGCAGCATATACCCCCTCCCAAGGGGGTTTCAGTCCCCGCCTCCATCTGCCAAAGGTCACAAATGACAAAGACCTCGAAACAGCACAGAGGAAACAAAACTCTTGCACAGATGGTGTTAGGTATGATATCAAATTAATGCAAGTCTGTTTATAATATGGACATATTGTGTTGTAAATTATTTACATTGCCAAAAAATTGAGGAATTATGAGCTGATTGGTAGTGACAATGATGAACTGAACAAAGACCTTGGAACAACGGTCAAATTCTGATTCAGAAATCAAAAAGAAACCTTTCATAACAATTTTTTGGATTAACGATTTGAAAAGGATATAAAAATTTTACAGGTGTTGTGTATGAACAAAAAATAGAGACCAACAGGTTTTTCAAACCCTATGACAAATATATGAAGCCAAACGGATGGTAAAAAATATAATATCCACGTTCAGAAAGGTTTTACAGATATATGAAAGAGGAAAATAGATTTCTTGTTGGGGGGAAACTCAGCTCATTTGAGTGAAAGTAAGTAGTGCATATAACACTAGTCACCAAGCCGGAGAATCGCATCACAATGGCCATTTCATACCAACAAACCCAGGGCTCAGAGACCGTGACAAAATTAAATTCAGGGCTGGAAATTCTAGAGCACTGGGGACAAATGATACAGTGGCACACACAATGGGAACAAAACCACAGAGGAACAGAGGGGGAAATGTTGAACAAAACTGCCGCCCCGTAACTGCAATCTCAAATGGACCCTGTCTTATGTGTACGTGTGCAGGGGCTGATTGGGTTTCGGCTGGCCATATTGGCTTAGAAATAGGGGTCGCCAGACACAACAAGCCCCAGGGTCGCAAAGTCAAAGACAGCAGGAAAACAATACCTTGTAAGTCAATGTCCCTAGTGGATACAGGAAAATTAATGACAAAATACAACTTTATTGGCACTTGGCCAATTTAAAGTCGGACAGTCAGGCACAAGTGACAATCTACAATGGAAACATTTCTAGTCTGATACAAATCCACAAAAATATAGAAATCAACTTTTTAAAGACTTGAGAACGTATCTTATCCCATCATTCGAAATTGATTTCAATATCAACAATCTGAACTTTTACAATATGTGACACATTTACTATTTTCCAACAGTCACCTGCTTTGTCTTGTCACATTCACAGTGACATCACTCTTAGTTTGACTCATGTTGTGCCATTGACCCAACAAAAACTTAAACCTCAACTGGACTCTCGGTACACAAGCCAGAACAAAAACATACTTCACAGGCCCCATCAAACCAATATTTATTTTCATTTTCTCGAGACAAACGAAACAGTTTCTGACACATTGTCAAATCTTGTTTTTTTTTCTCCTTCAGACATTCTGTCCAACTGACGACCATGCTAAAAACCGTGCATTCCGCGGGAGTTAGTCACGAAGCACGAAGGACTTCTTTCCTTTTATTTTTCAATTTCTAGAGTGGTGGATGCTTGAGATGAGTACAGCAGGGTAATGAAAATTGAAGAGCCGGAGATCTAAATGGTAACCTAATACATGCTCAGGTAGTGCAGGATAAATGGTGAGATGCAGACAACGTCAAAGGCCTCTGCCCGCTCTGGATTTTGACCCATAAACGAGGGGAAAATTCCAAGCAGCTGAGACTTTTAACATTTAAGGCTCCTGAAATTTGTCTCAATTACCACAGACAGGCGTATATATGGTACTTTTAGCAAACATTCATGCATCAAAAACATGTCTCCACCGAAAAACTACTTTCATCACTACAATATAGTTTTCTCCATGTGATTTCATACCACACCAAGTTTTCCATCAGTGCTTTTTCAATACAATAAGAATGATCAAAAAGGAAGAACTTTGGCAGAGGTGTCAACCAAATCCCTTTCTTAGTTCCATATTTTGAAAAAAGGAGCAATGTTTTACAATGTAGGCCTACATGCAACAGTTCCTAGAATTTGATAGATGAATCAAGATCTTACATAATTACTTGAAATATTGGTAAGGAAAGATAATTTTATTGACACCATTGTAGAAATTTAAAAGAATAATGTCCCCTCTATGCCCTCATATTAAATAATATCAATATATAACATACAAAATACATGTACTTCAAATCTGTTGTGGACAGTACAAATACTTCCTTCTTAAAAAGGCAAACCATTCATTCAGGATAAACATTGATTTTAGTTAAATGGCATTCAACACTCTCTCTAAAAACACCTGCAAATCACAGGCCAGCCAGTCCAGCACCCATGTCAACTGACAAGAAGCTGAGGGCCCCAGTCTGAAGACTGATTGATTGGTACTCAGTAACAATGCCTGCTGCCTACTGGTCAGTTTGTAGAAGCCTAATATACAGGGCAGAGTGTAACAAGTTGTTCGGACATCATGGTGGAGGGGGAGGGGCTACAAGAGGTTAGAGCACCAGGGAAAGATCACATGTATTGAGAGGGAACATGTGGCAAAAAGGAGGGTATGGCATAAGGGAGGGGGGGGAAACAATTTACTTGGTATAATCCTTTATATATAATGCCAAGGAAATGGAGGTTAGACAAGTGAAACTAATTACAGTACGAGCAGTCTTCTGAATATCAAGAGGACTGCTCAATGCAATGCAAGCAAAATTTCTGGAGGATGGATTGAGCTGTACCAAAAAATACTGGAATGCTTAATTTGTGGCCTGAGTTGTCTCGTTGCTTGAATTCTGCTGCAGATAAATGAATGTTGGGTGATTTTTGTGCCGGGCAGTGGCAACCCGTAGTAGAATACTTTCTGCGGGGTCACAACGTTTTCGTGAATTTGCCAACAGCGCTACAGGAAATCTGTTATTTTGCAGGCTGCACCTTTCAGAGCTCCTCAGACCTAAGTCATTTGAAAAAAATCAATCACAATCAGCAAAGCAAAGGCGAACTCAATCTCCGATTACTCTGATCAGCTGGCAAAATAAATATTGTTGACTTGTCACGTACATGTATATAGCCACATCTGCATTAACCTTTCATCTTACGACCAACTTGAATTATGTAGTTACTATGTAGCAATGAATCAATCCAAAAGCGTATTTAAATCATCGGCTCGTATCATTAACATAATGAGCACCACCCAATACAGCTTCCGCGGACGGTTGCACCAAGGCATTCAGGATCGTCATGGTTCAGCTGATTCGCATATTTCTAAGGCTGTGTGAGGTCGCTCTTCGCCTTGATTTAGCAATGCATATGCAGGAACGTACGCATGCACGTACGTACTAGGTTAGCGAGCGGCTGGTGTGCACTGCACTGCAACGAATGACGAATGCCTTGATCAAGGCTAGGTGGAGATGGGATCAGGTCTCAAGGAAGGTAGTGACCACACAAGAAAATCTCAGACTTTGTCAATTTCAAATAAGACTGGCTGGTATGCGTTTATTGCCGAGTCATAAAACAAGCCATTTTCTATCCAAATGATAGTTTTTCCTGTAATGAATAACTGTAGCTGCCATGCTACTGCCAAGCTTCATTTAAGTACCATCCACATCACCAAGGCACTATAAAAGGACGTAATGGCACCAAAGGTGCCTGCAATCTGGAGACCGCAGCCAAATCATCCGTAAAAACCCACAGCGTCTTTGTTCTTAATCCCAATTTATTGGTCGGGTTACCGGGCAACGACAGGTCAAAAAGACAATGAAAATCACTCTTAGAAAGCCCCAACCATAATATGAGTCATATAAATTGCAATGAGACTGGTGGTGTCACATTTCAACAGCTCCTTATTTCAGGGTAACCCTAGCCTGAATTAATTGGAATGCACCCGAATAAAAAGGAGAGAGATGATTTGGTAAATAACAGATGACAATCTATACCCTTTTGTTTCTCCATTTCTTTTGTAAAAGTCCCAAATTTCCGGTGAAGCCACTTTAACCAAATGGAAATCTCTCAAATTTCAGAGGAACTGTGACAATCCCAAATGACCCGTCACGAAAGCAGTTGGCGTAATCTGTATACCTTTTCACATGTTCCTAATCTTTCCCACCGTGACACGTTTTGCTAAAAACTCTTGGCAGATCATTTTTGGGTGTGGAATTTCTTGCCAATTTGCTTGCTATTCCCATTGAGAAATGCTACATCAGTCATAAAAGTAAGTAGCTTCCACAAAATAATGCAAACCTCATTACAAGATGGAGAGTAACAGGAACTTAAAACAAACCCAAGGTCTCAGCAAGCCAAGACTGGGTAGCAGCCTACTTTGGCAAGGACAAGAAGTGGTATTTCTACATGTAGGATTTTGAGGTCATGGGTGTCAAGTCACAACTGAGAATTGGATGGGGTTTTGGCACTCTTATAGCCTTTTTACATGTGTGTATAAAATTAGACCCAATGTGCATTAGCACATCTCACAATATTTACGTTGGTACTGCTGATCCAAAGTTGTGAACACTGCGAACAGTTCCCACTTAACACACTGCGGATGGCGAGAAGCACGTTTTTACTCATTGTCTTCCACAATGTATGCTTCACTTTTTCTTAAATTCAATTTAATCACAAAATCATTTATTCAAGCCTCCTCAGCAACATCACAAAGACCACCTGTCATCTAAATCAGAGTTGAAGCCTCTTTTTGTTTGAATATACTGTACCCCTGTCCTTCCCTTATTGGCCTGCCTACAGCTTCCACTTATGTGAAACTTCGACACTAGAGTAAAATCACATTCAAAGAACTGGTTGACTGTCTGTAACACATCTGATGTTGACCTTCAATTGTTTCCCCTACCCTGAGTACATTCACGGAGACTCACTTCCATTTGCCATCAGGCAGCTGGCCATAGCAACAGATGATCTCATGGTTGGCTGCCCTCATTGTTTCTGCAAGGTCACCATCTCCTTCCTCCTTATTGCTTGGCAGTGTTAGCTTGGGAGGAAGGCAGCATGTGCATGATGTAATGATGCCTCAGTGTTTGATGCTACTCATTCGTTAAGCAAAATCTTTGCATAATGAATTTTGACATGTTCCCATGTGCCTTCCACAACCATTGTAATAATGGAGTAGAAATGTTAGCATTTTGCAAACTATGAGATCACGTTGCATAACATGGCTCCCAATACAAAGATGTGAAAATCATGTATTATGTACTCTAACAAGTAACAATGGAAAAATTCAGTTAGACTGGTTCTTACATATCTGAGTTTAGAAATGTCTGAAATGTTCCATGCACATGTGTTCTAATGCATGTAAGAAGAGCCAGGCAATTTTTGTTTGACACCAAAAAGTGGGCCCTGTGAAACTTAAAAATAACTAAATCAATTAACTGAATTTTTTAAAAATTCACAGAAAGGAATAAAGGTCATCAATATTAACAAAGCACAGCAAAAGAAAATTTCTAATCCAAAACAAAACAGAATTTTAAAATGTGTTTTATTGTTACCCTGTCAGTGATCATTATTAAACATAAAAACTGTTAAATTCTAAAAAATTATCAGCTCTTTCATGAATTAAACAAACCCAGGTCTACAAATGGTTAACAGCAAATATACACATGAAAATTAGTCGGAATAAAAAACCCTCAGCAAAATGTTCGCCACCTAATAAAAATTGTTTGAAATCACTTTTTTAGGCAACACTGGTGTACTAGCCTTCAACATCTCGCATCCAACGCAGCTGATGACAATAGCATGTACATCCAACTGCTTGATTTTGCAATATTTACCAAGCGTTATCAATAGACATGACCATTGGGGGTGTTCACTCTACAATCACACTCAGCCTTAATGCACATGACACACAGGTAGCCGGTGATGCTCAACGGACCGTAAATGGAGATCATGGCTGGTTGGTCATTGCCCTCATGTCAGCCAAGGCCTTATGAAGTTTGACACATCTCTTGTTCCTTCAGGGTTTTCTCCACATTGTTTTTTTTTAGTTCAAGTAGTTTGGACCATGGTCAAGTGTAGTTGTATCTTGGCCTTCTGTAAATAAACTTGGGGCAACTGATTTTAAGGGGAAATCATTTTAGGTGGCCTACTTGAAAGAGCAACGGTGAAAACACATCTAAATCTTGAAAACAGTTTACTACAATTCAAACTTTGTAACATTTAACCTGGAATGCTCACTTGGATTACTTTCAAAAACTTTTAACACTATGCCATCCGGGTCAGCTCGTAAGTCTGATGCCTCATAATTCTGACGCCTCATAAGTCCAACGCCTCATAGGTCCGACAAATGCGTTTAAAAGTTCTAACAGTTTTTTCAGCCCATGGAATAGATCCAACTCGGGTCAGCTCGCAAGTCTGATGCCTCATAATTCTGACGCCTCATAAGTCCAACGCCTCATAGGTCCGACAAATGCGCTTAAAAGTTCTAACAGTTTTTTCGGCCCATGGAATAGATCCAACTCCTAAAAAAAATCTGATGCCTCGAATGTCTGACATTTTATTTGATGCTTGTTACGGGCGTATAAAGATGGCACTAGGAACAAAACTTATTCCCAGTGTCAAGTATGGTGTACCCTTGATCTAGTTATATGTACAGCTTTACTGGTTGACTATTCAAGAAAATCACTTAATCCTCCAAATCATTAGTGTGCTTTAGACAAATTTGTAAAAAAAAATGCTATCCCAGGTTTTCCAGCATATGCACCCTACCTGGTATTAATCTCTACGTACAAGTATCTACACGGGCTTTCTCTATCGCTGCTGATTCGCCTATTTCTAGGTCACTGAGTAAAAGAGATTTTGTGTGCTTTCATCACTTAATGTATACGTTCATGGGCAAGTTCCATGAATCATGCGACCAGCTCTTAAAAAAGTGTCTGAATGTTTGCTGACAGAGCGTAGCCTCGTCTGCACACAAGTCAACTTTGTAACAGAACCCCAATGTTACCAGCAAGGCTGACCCTCTTAACGGGGGAAATTATACATGTCTGGGCATGACTCTGCATGTTGAGTGCATCTCGGTAAATACTTGAAGATGGGTGCTCCAGGAAGGAGATGGAATAAGGTATAGTTGGGCCGAGGATGTGGTTCTGAATCCAGTAAGCCTGATTAGAGTAGGCTCTTGACACTGGGTAGGCTTGATTAAATGCAAGCAGGAGGAGATCATGCAATATCTTGCCTTGTCTTTTGCATGTAATTTTTTTTGGGGGGGTGGTCGTGGCTTGATAATGGAATCATTTCTATTTGCTATGTTTTCAGTTTTAGTGATGGAAGATATTTTGAATTTGGAAACTCATCTTCACTTGTGCTGTTACATTGCTCTTCAAATGGAATTTCCAATCCTTGTTTGAAATACAATTATTTCATCAGATGATGCTTGAAGTAAGGTAATGGCTGCTATAAAATTCCAGCAAAAATGCGATTTTGTACCCATCAATTTGGGCGGGAGACACCAGTCCATGGGCAGAACAACACATGGAGTTGTGATTTTAATGCTGTTAACACCTCCTGCCCAACTACAATGGCCTGCGGCAATCAAACCATGCAAATGCATGGAACCAGTGTCCAGAGGTGCAGGGTACCGATCCACCAGGGTAGAAGAATTGAATTTAATCAAGGCAGACCTTGGTGTCAAGTGGGGTGTGATGACAATGACAGGATGGCTGGTCTTGACTCATTCAATCTTCATTAGCAATTCCAGGTCTTTGACAAATCATGAATATTCATGCATTTGCATCCGCTCATCTGATCTTATTTTGCATATGGTTTTGCCAAATGATTGCAACCTCGTCTAATGTGCTTCAAAGAATGGCTATGAAATCATTTTGAAGTAATACTTAAAAGCAAATTTCAAATTAAAGCTACTGTGTTGAAATGAAAGCAATCAAATGGCATGAAAGCAATACAACCAATAACACTTTTTCAGTCCATTGAGCAATGGCATCTTGAAAGAAAACAGCCTTGTCTTGATATTCCTTTGACATTTCTTGTGATCCTCTTTACAACACAGAGGGATGTTTATGGAAACCATTTCTAACTGTTATAGCAGAAATTGTTAATGAGACTTGTAATTTTCTTTTATCTTAGAGTCATACAGTACGGTAAGTGACAGCAAGTGTACAGAGTACAACTTGGCAAGTCTAGCCTAAAGAGTACAACTTGGCAAGTCTAACCTACAACTTCTGCATACTCATCTCCTTAACTTGTCATACCAGAAATCAATCTCATTAAAAGAGCAAATTTTGAACTACAATGTGAAGAAAGAAAACGGGATATCATTAAGACCCAGCACTGTTCAATTTTAGTTTCTAAAGGCAAGGAAATAAGTACTTCGTATTACCATTTCAATGGGCATCCGTATCACTACATTACGAGTCTACTTCTGAGAAAAACTTTGATAAGGATTTTCAGCATTTCTTCCGAAACAATTTTCCTACACACTTAACTGGCCGGTCACACTCATCATTTTGGTCACAGTTTTGTTTGGACAGTGACAAATTTACATGTATGTGTAAATATTGCTCCAAAGCATTTTGTGTCCTGCAAATATTGGTATGTGTGAATGATATTGGAACAGAGAAACACATTCAGGTGTCAGGTGTGTATATCTAGTTGGTTAACACAGCCCACTACCAACTGCCCCAATTCACATTCACATGATCAAGATAGAAGCAAAATATGCACAAATGTCACTTTAAAATGTACATATGTACTGCTGGTGTTGGAATAATTAAAAAAAGATACAACCTTTACTCCATACACCACCAGTTGAGTGATCATCTATGCCCAAAGTAACACTTGACAGATGCTTCACCTTGCACTCTATTGTCTGTAGCTACAGGGGTTGGGTCATCGGGGATGCAGGCTACCAGGACAACCCTCCAGCCCATTGGAGCCCAAGGATGATTCACTACCACAGTTTTGTAGAGCCCCCCCTCCTGTTCCTCTGTCTCTCTCCCCTCCAAATAATTGGTTCTAATCTGGAGATTGGCAGAGCTGAGATTGTCGACGGTTGATGGATGGAAGATTATTAACTTGGAAGAGGCAGCACTTGTTCCTACTTCCTCATGTTGAATCAAGAGCAAGGAGTATATAGTGGTGGTCAATTTTTTTTTTCTTTTTTAACCCGCTGGTGTAAATAAACACATGTGGACTTTGAGCGAATGAACTCCATGATTGGAGACTCTCGGTTGCTATAGGAGGCAGATTTGATGGCAGTGTCATCTTGGTTTCTCTTTCATCTGCTGGTGTTGTGATTTACTATCCTCATTGATTAAACTTGCAAATCTTTTTGGTCATGGTAAATAAAACGTGTGTAATGACCAAGTGGACAGACCGACTCCATGCAGTTCATTGCAATTTTCCACCATACAATTAATGAATGCAGCCATCAGTTAAACCTTTGTAGGAGTCTTATCAATGTGCACCAATGAAGTATCCATATGCCGGTATGCATGTAACATTCGGTGTTATTACTGTAATTTTTTACCACATTGACATTTTTGCTGATTACCAGTGAGACTGATGCCTTACTTTATGCATTGATGTTGAATTAAAGGTAGTGTACATCATTGGTAAAATCCAGCAAATTATAATCCTGAAGTATCTCATTTGAAAGAAAGTACATAGCAGCCTCATTCAGCCTGTCAAAAATGCTGTAGTTTTCGAGAAAACAGAAGATTTTGTTCTCTTTTTTTTTACATGGTTGGCCAACTATCACATAGAGAGTTCATTCCACTTCGCACAGGACATTCTCTAACTCTAACAGGTGCCAATTTTCTTGTGTGTAGTGTTATTTAGTAGATGTTGTGGGATGCTCCATTAATAAATGGGTAAACCTACAAGCAGCTAGAAACATGCCGAAAAAAATTCACCAAAAGCACTGTAAACTGAAATGATAGAAACCTGAGTGTAAGGTGTAAAGTAGACAATAAATTGGATCAGTGTTAAATTTGATTCAGGAAAGGATTTTCTTCACGCGAAAACTTTGTGAATTCAAAATCACCCCTACAGCATAATGGTATGATCCAAATATGGTGGCTGTTTCCGAGCAGAATGGTAAAAGGGATTGTTGTCAATAAAATGTATGATTTCCACACGTTAAACCTCCCGTGTTCAAGACATAGTTTCTTCTTTGCTTATAATTGTTACTAGTGAATCAACTAAGAATGGAGTTTTTAGACTTTCGTCAACGTGTAAACTGACGTTAAAGTGCAGTCATTAAGCATGATCACGAGGGCATGTGCATTATCATATAGGCCTACTCATTTCAGTTTCACAGACATGAGTCAACTGCACTCCTGGATGAAGTTTTTCCATGAACCCACAATGCTACATTGTCGAGAAAGCACATTACTCCAAGGTAAATTCACCGATTACTCCTAACCCTTGAAAACTGCTGAATGAGAACCTGTCATGCCTGTTTCCCACCCTGACCCCGGGGATGTTGTTCGCTTACTACAAACACCCTGTAATCCATAGATTTACACAACACAAATTACAAGTTCTTTGATTTAAATGTTGAAAATGCTGAACTATTTTTTTTCGATTCTTTACAAAGCAGTTGACTCAAACATGAAAGAAGTCAGTGGAATGTAAGTTGTAGTGAATATTATACACTTTAATCAGCCAATCTCGTGAAATTATGACCAAAAAAAAATTGTGCTCACTACCTTTAACTGATACCATATCAGTACTTTTTGATTCATGATCAATGATGTGGTGCTGTAAACAACTTCCTATTTGACCACATACATGTACACGTATCGGTACATACCAGTATGTGCTATTGTTCATTCCACCATTTTCCTGTTTCCATTTCATAGTGGTCCTTATTTTGACCACATAACAAATGCACCAGCTGACCAATTAATCCATGCGGAAGGGTTAATCCATCCGGATGTGTGGCAGTACCATCTGGGTACCCGCACGTGTCCCAATGACCCTCCTTACGCATTCACATCACATTCTGTTGCAACCGTCTCAACACCTGCCACCTACGTGTACACCACTCCCATAATCCTTGGTGCATCCATGCGGGGACAGATCAATCAAACCATAATTGGCAAGCGCGTCCAAAAGCACGATCCCCACAGCCAACCCTATCCTGAGAGAAAAACTAAACTCGGAGAAAGAACAGGAGGGTGGGCTGTCATCTCTATTCCTTTATTATCAAGATATCTATTTAATTGCGAACTCAGTTTCTAATTACTTGGGCGTGATGTGGGTCCTCTTTTACTTAATTACAGACTGTGGTTAGGTTTCATTTGTGTACTAATCAGTACATTATTAATTGGATAAATGGCCAATGTTTGCACACACAAATGGAGTGTAAGTGTGCATAATTATGTGTCAACACCGTTAAGCACATAATAGAAAGATTAAATTTGTGGCTAAACCTCCAGTGCATGCTGTGGAGTCAGAAAATTGAAGTAATTTAATACAAGCTAGTACATGTACAGTACATGTACATGTACATATGCCAGTAACAACCTATAGTTGGCATTATTCGCTCACACATGTGCAAATGTACAACTGAATTCTCTATATAAAACTTGCTTCACAGGTACTATTTGAGTGTTTGCTGCAGAGGTTGAGTGAAGTTACACTTCATCATATTCACAATGAGTTGATGGTGACTGTCCACCAGACTGATGAACATTTGTAATGCAATCACACTCACATCAGTGATTATGGGGTGTGATATAGAACATAGAGTGCAAAATGGTTGCAATGGTTACTGTCCTCTGTTACAATGATCCAACTTTTTTACAGAAACCACCTTGCTTCTACTCAAAAAGGAGTCTTTTTGAGGGAAGGACTGGATGTCTATGGGCCTACAGCCTACTGTCCAAGTACTTAGTGTATTTAAACATGTAAATGTACGGAAAAATTCCTCAGAAATTTGATACACCGTCTTCAAGTTCTGATATCTCTCTTCAGTTCTAATATGCATGATGGTATAGTCGCCAGCTGGTCTCTTATCTTGCCACTTACTGTGAAAACCAATGAGACTTACAATAGGTGGCAAAATTACGGACCTGGCACACACGTAACATGTACATTTTAATTCACATCCTTTTTCAGTATCTCAGCGATGCCTCATCATTTCTCATTACTCACGTTTTTTCAAATCAAGGAAAGTCCTTGGATAAGTGCCACTTCTCATCCCTGTCATTCACTCAGTCTTTTTATAAGCAAACATTTGATCCACAAATGTTTGTATTAAAATCAACACCTCCGAAGGTTGACCCTCATTCTAATAGTGAAGGCTCCTCCTTGATAAAAAAAACACAACAAAGCCAGGTATGCTTCCTTCCCTAAGTCAGATTAAGATGCCCTGTTGATGTTGGGATAGGACATGTAAGCATGGTCTAGCCTGTGTGGTTTGAGGAGTTTAGGCAGGTAGCAAGGTCTCCGGTGGGTCTCTACAATGAAGCTGGGCAGGTCAGAAGTCCATGAAGCTTTGCTTTCTTGCACAGGCCCGCATATCAATCAAGGTTAAGCAAATTGTAGGAACATTCACAGCGAGGGTTATGACAACAACAGGGATGAAATCCAACCGGGAAATGAACAAAACTAAAACAGGATTAAAAGGCATTTCAACTCACATAAGGTTACTGTGGTAAGCGTCTTTCTTACCCTGTTACTCACTACACAATGTATATGAACATGGGTTACTTATGGGCTTTACTTTTGTTGTAGTGGGGAAGCAGAAGAACAAACATCAATGCAGAAGTACAACTTGGTAAAAAAAAATGGGCCAATTGATGTACTATTTCAAGAGAAACAAGAACAAACAGATTGACTTGGGACTTTGGTTGGTATCACACAGCCCTTTCAATCCTTTGGGGAAAGTCCTTACACCTTTTAAACTCTGTAAAAACAGATTTATTCTACAAGGATGAAGTGAGGCTATTTTGACAGGGAATTTGGAAGTTGGCATTAAAATGTCAAACAAAAAGTTATGAATATTTCCTTCGTCCAGGACAGAAAAACTGGGCATCAAAGGCAGATATAAAATTGAAATGTTAATTTAGTTTTAACGAAGCTGCCTGTTTCAATCATTCATGCTCTAAGTAACACTAAAAAAATAAGCACTTTAAAAATCTGGCCTAAGGGAAAAGTAAATACCACAAACCTTGCACAAACCAACAAAAAAGACAAACAAACTCCAAAGTTCCACATTTGGGTAATTCAAACCCTTAACATAAAGTGTCAATTATTACTGAAGTGTGAAACAGGCCCTCCCTAGCTCTAGAAAAAAAGGGTTTGATCCAGGAATTCTCACTTTCCAAGGTTCCTCAGCTGGAACAATACCCCCCTGATAGGCAGGCAATAATTAATCCTTGTCAACACCTGTTGAGTTAAGGGGTCTTGTCTTGGTTCCTAATTATGGCAGGAAATGAGCAGGCTGGACCTCTCTCTGTTTGGAGTATGGCCCAGTTCTGGTAACAAGATGAGGTATGGCCAGAATGCCCCAAAAGGTAATCAATCAGGATTTTCTTGCACGCCATAAATCGAGCGTAATAAATTATCACGTCAGCCTGGATGTGGAAAATAAGTTATTATGTGAACCATTCAGAGCGAAAAGGGATTACTGAGCATGAGGAAAAGTCTAGGGCAAAACATTGTCTGCTTTTGAACAAAAAACATGTCTGGCTCAGGAAAATGGGAAACATCAAGCTTATACCCGTATCTACCATACTTGATCAGCAGAAAGTTAAAAAACAAGAGAATAACAGAAAGGCATCAACATCTGGGGAATAACAGCAATCTTGAGATGCCACATACCAATTTGTTTCATAGTTTCTATATGTAGGCCTAGGTGACCTTTGAACTTGTGTATGTCTGTATCTATGTCTTTAAGAAGTAGACTTAAACTCTACTTTAATATTGGAAGCTTTTAACTTTCACTAACATATTTAAAAACACTTTATATTAAATGTTATCAAAACCTTTGAAAATATTTGGACGCTAACGAGGGTTGTAACTAGGACTCCAACCTGCGACCTCTTGGTTACTAGTACAGGCATCTTATTGCCATTTGACCAATGAACTGCTGCAGTCGGCTGGCAAGTTTGAATCCATGAGCAACTGGTGCTGTGCCAAACTTTCATGTATTTATAAGATGTAATTTTTTTTCCACTGCAAACATAAATCTACACGCATGTACGTAAACATCTGCAATGAAAATGCAGCCATCGCAAGGAATTACATTTCCTTCAATATCCAAAATGTTATACAGTAAATCTCGCGTAAGTCGGATCCAATAAATAGTTGAATTCATAGATACCTCGGACAGTTTTTCTATTCCTATTGGTCGAAACGCATCACGTGACCATGAATTAACATTTGATAATGCCCACTGAGAAGTGATAATGCTCACTATGAAAATCACGCACTGGCACATGGATACGAGACAGTTTAATCGGGTCTGACTGGTCAGAAGTCTGTGTGCACCCGATGCGCTCAGTTCATTGAAGGGGATTCTATTGGACAACTTTCAAAAGGAATATACCATAAAATGGACGAGGTGTTCAGACAAATGAAAGTAAAGTTTTAAAACAAAGTTGTTGGAAACGTTGACTTCTTTTGGCTCTCTGAATAAAAAGGTATTTATGAATGGGAATAAATATGTGCTTGGCCAGCCTTAAACTGACGAACGAACATTGATAATGCCCTCAACTGTGACTTGGGCATTAGTCACGTCCACTCTCCTGAACCTTGGCCGGTCTTGAATGCATGTTTAAGACCAGCCAATTACATATTTATTCCCTTATTAAGCCTAAGCATACAAAAGTTTGTATTTACCTGGACTTGGCACTGTGTCAGGACAGACCCAGACTTTTGATTTCCTCTCCATTTGGAGCCCAGACTCTCCTCTAGGTACTGTTGGGCCTGGATAGCCACCGGCACGGACGGGGGAAGACGGCTTGCAGCTGGCAACGCACTTTTGCCTTGGCGAGAGGAGCGACTGTGCCCAGATCCATTCCCGTGTGAGTGCTGGGTGTAGAGGTAACGTTGTAAAGAGGCCAGGTCGCGGGATCCCACTAGTGCTGGGAGGTTACTGAGAGAGGCAGCCTCACTCTGAGACTGAGCCTCTTCCAGAGACTGGACCATGGCTACAGCTTCTTGTTTGAGCTGCTTCAACTGAGTAGAACACACTTCACACTGGCTGCCATTCCAAGCTTCATAGAGTGACTTAGGGATTTGAAGTCTTTCATAGAGAGCAGAAGAATCCTATGTTGAAAGGAAATACAAGCAATAGAAAAAATGTAAGACCAACAAGTCAGATGTACAATGTACTTATCAATGTTGAGCAAACTTTGATTGATCTCTGTCCAAACCGCTCCGTTGTTCCTATTGCTAGTAGACGGAACCTGCTACAAACCAAGTCAGTTGTACTCCATCGCTGTTCATGTACCAGGGTCATGTTCTTTCACTGATAACTGAATATCTTTACCTGAAACATGTTTTGAAAGTGGGTGACCAGCTAGAAGGAAATCGCTGAACTGAACCTTCTGACAGCACAAATCTACCAGTTGACCTCCCAATCCTATCAACAATTACCAGGTTCTCTCATACTCCAAGCAGAGCCTTTGATTTCATTTTCAAAAGTTCGTCCACAGCAAACATTTATTTACATAGTCTTCTCATAGCCCTGTTTCAGTAATGACACAAGCATGACAACTTCCAGTTGCAGCATCACATTAAATTTCAAAGGCATATTTTTTTCAGAAAAAGCACCACCATAATTCAGTCAGGTATGGTTCCCGGTGTCTTCCTACAAAAACAACCAGGGCCTAGGGTGTTGTGGTGGCTCCAAAGATGAAATGCAAACCAGTGTACCTGCCAATGCATATATACTTGGACTTAATGATCCCACCAGCAAACATATGCATGTTTTTCAACAGTTGTTGTTGTGGTCTACTGTACCTGCTCAGGACCTGACCACTTGTCAATCAGCATCAGCTCTATGTTTATCTGATCAGCAATTATCTCAGGTTAGAGCCTGGGTATTCTCTGGGGAATTGGCTCAGGCATTCATAACTTTTACCAAACTAATCCAAGTACCATGCTAGAAAGCTACTTGTATAGAAACCACAGAACTTCATAGAAACTGGATTAAGTGACTGTTGCACTAAAGGGTGGGAAAAGGTTGGGCAACACAGTGGCAATTTTTTGTCAGAGGTTGTGAGTTGTTTCAGTTTTTTAGGATCAGGAAAGGGGAGATATTTATAACTTCAAAGTTGAGTTGACACAGTGAATCACAATTTGAACTTGACCTGAATACCAATAGAAGCAAAGAAACTCTAGCTACTCACACTTAACCCTGACTTCACTTTGCTGGTTTTGAAAGTAACATGTACATAAATTTGCTCCTAAACTGATAAAGCATAGTTTATACATGAAACTAATGAACATATCTGATGACAACTCTCACCTTTGTTCAAATTTCATTGGTGTTTTCCAAATATTAATGAGAGAGCAATATTCGGCATGGCACACAATGCTCAACCTGTGCTTCAACTATGGAAAGACTGCTGGTTTGTTCTTCTGAATCAGTTCTAAATGAGTCCAAATGCGTGACTACAAAAGAGGCCCCTGTTAATGACAGCCTTTTTGAAGGGTCTTCATGATGTACTCTGATGACATGCTTTCCATTTTCATACACATTACAATCCTCAAGATCAATGACAAACTTGAACTCAATCACAGTTGAAAAGACAGACAAAAGGTTTTCACCTACCCGAGACTTTGGAGAAGCATGGGAAGGCAAGTTACACGGACTGGTACAGTTATTATACTTAGAAGAAAACATTGTCCATAGCTCAATAACATCAGTGTTTTAAAGGAAAGAGTTGAAAGTCCACAGAACTACCCAATTCCTTCTGGTGAATCCCTACAGCACAGCATCAATTTGTACACAGTATGCTGACTTAGCTTTGGGTAACATTGAGATTTAGCATTCCTCAAAGCTCTTGTGACTGTGAGTGAGCCACAGTACCACCATGTGGGCTCTATGTGTTGGTCACCAACACCTCATGATATTGGTGAAAGCCCAGAGCCACTGTGACCAGCAAAGTAAACAAAGTATCTGGCTGAACAATTAGCCTGATTAAAGCAGCACTGACCATGGACTGACCAGTCAGTAGGGATCATGGACTGACCAGCCAATGTGCAACTGGTGATGAGGTCATGTACCAGAGGTCTAAAGGTCACCTGCTCATTTCTGAGAAAAATACGGGGAAAAGTTACTCAGACAGATGAATTCTTTGTTACTCAAGCAAAATTTTGCCAAGTCTGAAAGAATATTCATAACTTAAACTTATGTAACCTCGTAGAAAAGCAATGTTTAAAATAGAAATTAAAATTTATGAGAAGTTCCAGTTTAAACTTTAAGCATATTAAAATAAACTGACAAAAAATATGTTCATATTTTCTACCTCTAATAAAAGAAACTAGTAGGGCCTACAGTTTATAAGATCTGCACAAAGAAAACTTTGCTCTCAAATACAGTTTCTTTTCTAAGAAAAAGCCAGGCAAATGTAGGTTGAGAGTTCCATCAAGAGTCCAATTGGCCACAAAATGGCTTGCCAAATATGATTGAGGATATTACACCTGCTAAAGATTACCTTTCAAAATTGGGTCAAACTTTTGACCCTGTTGGGTATGTATGATATGTGTGTGCAGTGGGTGTTCCCCATACCAAAAATCTAGGGCAGCCATGAACATTGTGACACTGTGAATTATGTATTGTTGGAAAAACATGTGTTTTTATGCTGAACTGTGGTGGTTCATGGTGGTTTTATGACTCCATGGTTGTGACAGTCAAAGAATGTGATTGACATGTGGGCTGGATGTATGACTCCAAACAAAGCCCCTTGTTGTCTGGGGAGGGGGAAATAATCTGGGTTTTGATTGGTTGTGATGTGCCAGCACAGGTGGAATCAACCAATCAAGTATCGGTTACTGTCACTGTGCAGTCAATGCCAGAGCACCTAAAATTAATTTAAGTCCAACAAGCAATTTCAGTTCTATACCAACAATTTGGCAGATGTCAAATTTTATCTTGGCATCAAAATATTTGACCTTTATGATGCAATATTTCTTGGATTGCCACCAACAGAAAAATGTTAATGTTACTCAAATAATATTTGTGTACTTAGTATATTATTTACCATTTATTAGCAATTTCCACGGACATCCAAGTATGTAAAGCTCACGGTAAAACCAGGCTGTTTCCTAGGTTGGTAAGTAGGCATTGTAGAACTCAGGTAAAAATGTTGAAGACTGTGTTAAACTATTTGACTGATGTCAAAAGTTGCCCTTTCAGCCTTCTGTAAATGATTTCCTTAACTCCCTCAATTTCCTGTACTTTGGTCGATGAAATAAAGTCAAATAGGCAAAGTAAAAGCCTTCTTTTTTTTTAGGTCAACTTCAAAAAGAAATCAGTCTCAAAACCTCTTGAAGTTTACATCAAGTGTAACCATAGCTATTAGTCCTACTGTCTGCAAATTTTTGTTTCTTTTACTACTGGCAATTTAACAAATACATGGCAAATGGAACAGCATTTGCCTTCAAAAGGAGGAAATCATTAATAAAAACTCGAGCCTACTACATGCTATCTGGCTGCCAATAATAGACAAGATTTAAGATTCAATGCAATCAAACGTCAGCCAATACTGCAGGTGCTTTCTAAGAACTTTTGGCAATCAACAAATGCAGAAATGTGCCCGGTATATGAACTGCAATCTTACAATCTGACAACTTTCCTCTATTGAACACTGTGCTCACACCCCAATTTTTTACTGCTGAATTACATTTCTTTCCGTTGAAGCGTATTGCAAATTACTGGTACTTCTCATAACTATTTATCTAAGATTTTATTGCTTAAAAAAAACATGTTTTGAAGGAAAGCTAACAACATTCAGGTTCGGACATTATTTTCATGTAACAACAAAATCTGCAAGGCTGGGTCATACCCAAGGCAAAAAACTGATTAAAAAAACTGATAAAGACGCAACATCAGAAATTCAATGACAAGCAGTCTGAAAACAATCAGAATAAAAAAACACCAAATCATAACCTAGAATAACACAACTGATAATGATCGACCATGGATCGACCAATGTGAGCCACACACAGCGCATAGCAGGATCTGACATTGACTGCAGAGAGCTCCCAAGGGTTTCGCCATCACAACAGAATCCCTGAATCTTGGCTTTATCTGACACCTGGACTGAGTTGGCAAGTTTGGAGAATGCAGGAGACAGCATGGTTTCCCCTTATCTCTCTGTATGGGTTCACACCTTGCTCAAGTCTGATCAGGCAGGGAACCAGACTGGATTAATCAGAAGTGACAGGATTACTGAGTTGATGGAAAACTCTGACAGTTGCGTGTGACAAGCTTGTGACAGAAACAGATCTGAACCCTCAATTACGAAGGACAGGATAGGGGTCTGGCAGGGGAAAAGACAACTGAGTTACAGCATAGAGCTTTATGGTTACAGTATAGCATGGAGCCATGCTGTATAGCCAAAAGGGTATCTACAACACAGAGCTAAACCCATGAAAAAGGAAGTATAAGTAGATCTGTTCTCACTACAGCCTCTCAACTGGGGATGAACTCGTCCCTGAGCAAACCCATGACCACTCTGGGTTGATAATTTGATTTTCAACCCCATGTTCAACCCAGTGTTCTTTCACTCTTATTTCATGCAAACTGGCTTTCTGCAATCTTCCTTCCCCAACAAAAGACAAGCTGAAATGATACACATTACAGCTCTGCAACCAGCGTGTGGATGTGTGCACATCTTGCTGATGCATACATGCCGAGAGTCTGACCCAAAGAAAGTCATCGCGAGTTGAAAGCGCCCTCTCTTGACCCCAGATGGAGTCCATCAGACACACATTTCTCATACCCCTCACAGATTTCCTACAGGTATTTTACACTATGACCTTTCATGATAAAGCTTTGAGGAGATACACAAAAAGTGATACCGATTCCTTCAATCACAAGGTTTTCATTTTGGACTGAGGATGAAAATTCTGCATCTCACAGCTGTAGATGAATAATGCATAGCATTTGCCAAGGTGAGATCATTCAGGTTAAAGTGATCAGGCACATTTCTTGAACTTTCAGAACAAAAATCGGTAAAATTCATCCCCTTATGCTTTGCAAAGATATCACAGAAAGGTAGAAAATGGCCTATCATAATCTAAGCTTTCAATCTGATAAAATCCAATTAAGTCTAGCTCGGCCTGATTAAAACTTTTGATTAAGCTTCTGATTTTAATGATGAATGAAGAAATAAAGTAATGAATGCATCACCATGAAATGGAATTATGGAAAGTACACAATGCCCTGGTTGGTCAATTTTGCCAAGTACCAAGCACCATTAGGATAGTTGGTCATTGCAGCAAGCTGACAGAGATTTCAATCTTGAGAGATGTTATCATGCCTGGTACTACATGGCGTGAGGTCATCCCTTAGTCACACACAGGCCGACTCCGACCAACAGACTGCCCTTTGAAATTAGTGGCCTGGACAAATTGACTTGGAATAATCATAGTCGCTTCATATCAGAGGAATCAATGTCTGAAGAAAATTAACAAAAAAAACGAAACCATTTTTTAAATTTTCGCTGCTGAAACTGCTTGTTGCCTGGAGTGGCCTAAAATCTCCACACTTCGAAAAAGGCCTGTCATTTTGATTCTTGCCAAATTTTTCTCAAAGCTTGCCTTACAATGACCCGAAAAGTCTCTTCCTTTTCAAAAAAAATGTACGTGTATGGTTCAGACCAGCAGCAAGTAATACCAAACTTCTACCCCAGGGATAAAGGTATTGGCCCTGATACTTTCCCCACCAATCCCAAACCTCAATCTACCCCAAAATGGAACTTTCTTGTTCCATACTGAGTTCATGTCATACAAACCTTAGCCACAACAGAGTCATAATCGACCCAATTATTGCCAACTGTCTATCCACTGCATTTGACAGAGAACTGCAGTCAACTAACAACCTGACTTCAGACGGTTCAATTACTGACAAGTTGGTGGAGCTATCAAGTTCATTCTTGTTGAAGTTTCACAAATTTGAGTTTTGACTGCTGAGAAAAATCAGTGTATTGAAGAGTACAGAGTTACCGTACATCTATAACTCCCATCTTTGCAGTGAAAAAAGTAGTACTGATCAATAAATTCTCAGAAAAAAAACCAGCTGTTGAGCAACAACCCGCCATGTAACAACAGTGGCATATCCAGCGGGGGGAGGGGGACGGGGACAACTTGCCCCTCTGATGGAATTTTTTTCCAAGAAGAAAACTTCATAGGTAAGAACATAATCGGTATATTGATTTATCAAATATTAGCACCAAACCCCTAAGAAAACAACACGATGAAATAAAGCAAGGATGTTGGGACCGTGAGTAAAGCCTTTGATTTTTTCTCCCCAAACATCATTCTGAGTGGGCCCAAGGCCACAGTCGCTTTTGAATTTGCCCTCCCCGACACCAAAAAGCTAGATACACCACTGTATGAACGGATCACTGTTTGAGCTGACATAAAGGTAAAGAATCAGGGTATTGTTGGAATCTAGCTGCAGTTGCAGGCATCACAGCAAATCATTTCCGAGCAACTACCTCTCAAATAACCACAAATGGTCAAGTTACACGGTCCATGTATTGACTCAAATCCACTTAGATGAACTTGATAACATGCAGATGCCATTATGAGCGATGAGAACAATTCTCCACAACATCCTACCGTCAATGTTGACCCTCTGCCAAACCTGTGTCAATGTCTGTGATTTTGTTTCAACCTGTGTGTACCCGCTGCCATCCAACCGCTTCTTCCGCATCCGAAAGTAAATGATTGTTCTCACTGTGGGTACACACGAACGCACCGTGACTAATCCGGGAGGACCTCTCCCGGCCGCTGAAACAAAATACTTCAGTCGGCGGCCCCGTGAATTTGTGAAGTGGCCGACATTGGCGGGATCGAGATGTGTGTTTGATGAGCGTGCAGGCCGAAACATCACCGGTTTCCCCCTCTTCACAGAAGGCTTTCCATACAGGTCTACATCCGGCAAGATACCTAAATCTAACAAAGACAATGACGTGACAAGCATGCAATCTGGCATAAGGGGACGACGTTTGACATTTTAATCATTGCCACAAGTTGTGGACTCAGTCATCTCATGACAAACTTCTCCCGCTTATTCACAGCAGGTGTTATAACTAAAAAAGTACACACACGCTCAGGCTGTGGGCACACAAAATTCAGTATCTGAATCAAATTATAAGGCCAAACATATTCCAGTATTGTAATAAACATAAAGATATGCTACACATGCTGCAAGAATTACAAGAATCTTGTGGATGCAAAGTAAAAAAATTTCAATACGCTCAAGCCTTCATTTGCACATTGGTTTTGTTCACTCAGGCATGCAACTCTGACCCTTAAAAAAAGGAAATTCAAAGTTACTCAAGATTTTGGCTCTGTGTTTTCTGATTTCTCATAGTACACATGGGAAGCAAATAAATGAGTAAATCACCTGATTAAAGGAAACACTGTATGCCTGTTCAATGTTACCCACATTCCTCCTCCATTAAAACCTGTCAGAATCTATTCACATCAACACGAGCCAACAATTCCATCAATCATATCAACACCTGGACCAAACAGGCTCACAAATCGCCCAAAGTGGTTGCTCTGTTTTGCTAAGAAAATCCAACAAAAAAGCTGGCCCTCCAAAACATCAGAGGCCAGGAAAGACTGCGCCCTGCAAGGTTTCACACCATCACAACAAAACAATCGTCAGAGTAGTCAATGAGGAGTTGATGGTGAATATGTACAAGTGCAGGACCTAGAGGGCTCCATTGTAGGCCTTCTGTTATTGCAGTCAGTGATGGGGCAGCTGGGGAAGTTTTTGTGGCCTGGTGAAGGCTGTTGATTAGGTGCTCGGGGCAACCACATCACCCAGATACATTGTCAAGAGCTAACCAAGCAATATTCTGAACAAGCCCCCAGAAGAGACCAACACAGATTTTCTGCTCCTAACCAACATCTGATTGGAGGTGGTTTAAAATGACACAGTTCCAATTGCTGGATTCAGGCATAGGCCTACATGTATCTCCTCTAAATATGAAGTAAGGAAGGTTGACAAACCAAAAAAGGAAACTCAGAATTACTCTCATGATCATATTGCCTGCTCATACGTTCAAACTTTGGGATTAAAACCTCAGTTCTTTCCCCCTTAGAACTACATGGGCAAAACAAACTTAAACAAATGGGGTTTTTAAGCTTTCTGTGCTTTAATCTACACTCACCAAGCCACAAACATTATTTGTAATAAACTTAAATGAGAGCTGATAGCCTGAAATGGGAGTCTGTCGGTTCATCATGTTCAAAAAAGGATTAGAAGCCTTAGCCAAGTCATCTCATAACAGGTACATGTAGCTTTGGGTCAATATCATGCATTTTGCTTCCAAGGAAAATTGTCATGCATGAGTCATGCATGAAGCAGAGGCTGATTACTTCACCAACAAACTTAGAAATAATGTTGAGGCACACCTGAGACACTTTTATTATCACACCGAACTACTGCAGGGATGAAGAATGATTTACAACTATTAACATCAGCAAGGTGTTCACCTTGTAATGGAAATATCACTAGGTCCTCTATTCATTTATACAGTGAAGTTAACAAAACTAAACTTGGTTCACCATTAATATGTACTTCTGTGTCTGTGAATTTGTTTGCAGTGTCCATGGAGCCAGTACAATTTTCCCTCTCAATCAAGTCTGAATTTTATGGAATCACCTATCAAGGGTCTTTAAATTACCTTGCTCATTTTGTTTTCTTCTGTTCCACTCACTTGGTGTAAGGCCCTACTTATTCCACATTTATTTTTGATAGGTGTAATTATAAATGCAGTAGGGTTAAGTTGAGTTTTGCTCATGAGTAGTGGTCTACTAAATACCCGTGAAAAGTTATTACTCGCTTTTTGCCCCTGGGTGGAGGAATTCTGGTGCAAACATCTCACAATACCTATTAATTTCAAAGTAACCTGTAGCCTGATGAGGGAGGGTTAAATGATAAAAATTAGAGCTTGTTTTGTATCACCTCCTGGCAACATGTGATTGGTCAATTTAGGATTACTCAAATCCAGCACGCAATATAATGTCTGCCCTCTAAAGAAATTTCACAGGTTCTGAAATGGGCATCCAAAGGTGATCAGGTACCAGACATGACAAACAAGCATTGTCAGATTAGTCAGAGGTGACAGGACTGCAGCGGCCTGTCCCCAAATCCTAAATGGAGAGAGAGGTCAAAGTCAACATCCTACTGTAGCTTGATACAGGCGGGTATTTTGTCCTTCTTCGTGCCAATCAAGGTAGCAACCAGACTGATGACTAATCTTACCAACTGGTAATAATCAAAATGACAAAGGCAAACAACGAACCCTGTGCATGAATGGTGTACTCAGTGAATCCATGGTGAAATGTGCATTAGTCTACGTACTTGCAAAAGACATTGTCACCAAAAAAGTTCAATCAAAACAAAAAATATGCGACAATTGTTTAAAATGATTAAACAAGGCCTTGACAGGTTTCTGTAACGTGAGGCATAATCTCCAAACTACACTGCAAACACTTCCAAAGTCAAGATTTCTAAGAGGCTAGTGGAAACATTTCCTAATTTTTGTTCACCATGTTGTGAAAAATACCGAATGTCTGGGAGGGATATTGCTGCATTGCATTTCCCATAGTGAATCCAAAAGATTCAGTAGTACACTAATATCCATCTGTAGGACCCTTCGAGAAAGATTGCCGATTACTATCATCACTGCCTTTGTTTGGGTAATTTTTTTAAGCACCTATTGAATGCACTTTGAAGCAGTTCCAACCGCACTCTAAACTTGAAGATGTTTCCTTTGCAAATATTCAGACATTATACAAGGCCACTGAAGAAGGCTGGTATATGTAAGTCTAGCTGTTAGGGGTAATTCCAGAAATTAGGGGTCCAAAAGTGTGACATTTTTGCATCCCTGTTACATCTGACCTATGTTATTTGACATGGAAATATCACCCGAATTGATTTCCAACTATTACTATTTGATTGGCAGGTAATTTGCATAAATTCATTACTCTTGGAAATTAGAAAATGTGTTCTGAACTTACAAAGTCATATGTCAGGTGTAACAGGGACATGAAAAAAAAATGGACCCCTGATTTCTGGAATTACCCACATACAAGTATTTCTTAGTAATGTCACATTTTCTGTGGAGAGGTATCTTATTTTCTTCTTAAAGTTTCTCTGCGAATTACACCCCTAATTACTGGAAATACCCACAGATCACTTGGTTGGTAACCTGTGTTTGTCAGGTAAGTGACTGCAAGAGAAATCTATGTAGTTCAGTTGTTGCGTTCAAAGGTTGTTTTTATCTAGTTTTCACCGGAGCCAGAATTTAGGATGCCATTGTATAGGGTGGTTGTTTATCATTTCACTATAGGCCTTTTCACACAGCAGAGCCAATCCCCTAGACTAAACTAGACTCATTTGGTAACTCCCAGGGACACTATTTCAGGGAAACACCAGTTGCTTTTCCCCAGGAAAAAGTTAGACCCCAGAGGTTTCTCCTTTCACCCTACTCCTGAGCAGGGCTAAATATTTCCCGGGAAAAGCTTTTCCCCGGGAATTTCTTTGGTAGTGAACAGACTGACCAAAATTTCCCGGGAAATTCCCAGGGAATTTGTCTACTGTGAAAGCCCCTTATGGGGTCAGAGACTTTTTCACACACACGGTAAGTCTACTTAGAATAAAAGTGAGCCTCCTACTGAAGGGGGAATGAACATACTATTTCATTACATTTTTGTATTTCTACAATGGGGATTTTGATGGATCATCACACATTTATGGAGCGACATGAAAGCTTTCCAAAGTGACTATTCAGACTGTGTCTTCCTCATAAAATTTCTCGTTTCCAAAAATCCTGAAAGCAGGACAGTGAACAAAGGTAATAAATCTGAGATATGTAATTCAAGAACCAACAAAGACATAAATCTTCCAAACACAGCCACTAGAAAGATAAAATGCTTCGATACAAGAGGTTTCAATTTCGAGATGCAGCAGACCATACCGTGATATGTAAACAAAGGTGCACTGTAAATCTCCAAAATCAATTTCCGGTGCAAATAGAGAAAAACTCAGTCCAAAATTTTCAATCCTTCCTGAATCTAAACTTGGCCTGAAAAAATCCTGATTAAAAGAACTACCTCAATAAGACTGGATGCAGATGAAGAGAGATTTATTGTTGTGTGACTCAGCTTATTTGTTTATCGTTTCAGAAAATCAGAGTTTCTTTAGACACTGAACAGAGCATGGATGATTTAAAAATCTCAAACTAGTTCCAGATAGTGCAAATATCGTCTTTTTTTTTCTTTTCCTAAGATTTGACTAATCAATATTACTATCAGAAGTGACTGTGTTTGAATTCTTGATTATGCATTCTAAAAATTTACCCCTTTCCAGATTTCATGCAAATAAGAAGAAAAATCTGTGTTTCCATACAAACATCCCTCAGCATATTACTTTATCAAAACCCACAAGATGCAACATGTATATCATTATATTTCAAAATACAAATAAATAAATCATAGCTTCCAAAGCTGATACCCTATACTTTTCCTTCATCCAAGTTTTACTCACTACATACCCTCAAGTCCTGCAACTGTCTATCTCTGTTCTCAATACGTATGCGCATTGCCTGATGCAGGTTTCTCAAAGTCACTAGCCTTCAACTTCAGTGTGTACATACAGCTGCAGTTCTATGAACTATCCCTGGTACCCAGGCTCCTTCTGCAGTTGTGTCTGACGATTTCAGTGCTCAGGAAGTGACATAACTAGGACTTTAGTAGACAGTGCACTGTGCATGGGAAAATGCCCCAAAAATGAATGTATGCCATGATTGCGACCCCTCTTAAATAACTTCCAAAAAAAGACCCTACCCTACCCTACCCCACCCCCTTATGCACACTGATAAAATGGGCTGGTCCGTAATTCCTCAAATCCAAACTGGAACCAAGACTACCTCCAGGGTTATGTGGCAAGAGTCATTAATACCTCTGAAGGAAACCACCCAGCCTTGCGTGTTATCAAGGGATGAGTTCACAGTACAGCATAAGACAGTGAATCATTATCATGAAATTATAACGCAGTCTTAGCCTGTAGAAAGCCATAGGCTATCCTCATCAGGTCCCTTATTGAACCATGAAAAACAGCAAAGCAGAGTGATCAGACTAAGGGTAGTCACAGGGTGTCAAGTCTGGAGGTTGAAACAGCAGAGACAACCAAAGGAAGCAGGTAGGAGCAGACCTGCGGGTTGTCTTGACACACCCATGCCCTAGGACTTCCACTTGAATGCCCATGAACTATCAAAGTAGTTGAAAGTACTCTCCATAATCCACAAGAGGAAAGTCAAGGATTACTGGGTGATCAACCACACTTACAATGGACATACTGAAAGATCTCAACATGCATTAAAGATAGAGGATAACTGTTGTACTAGTAGCTGAAGGTTTCAATGCAGGCCCTTCACTGAAATTGTTATTGCCTGATGGGTCTGCTCTTGCAATTCCACTGCTTGTCAGATCTTGAACAAAAAAACCAAGGAATTGTGTATCTGTAAACATGAGGATAAGGGCAAGAACAATTCACCCCCCCCCAAAAAAATGCACATCCAACCCATAATTTTTAGAACGATTTACAAGAATACAAATCATTTTTTTTTTCAACTTGCAGACCGTGGCATTTATTCAAAAAATACCCTGATATCAATCAACTTACTGATATTGATGTCACCTGACTTGCCTTGTTCTCCAAACTGATTAAGCCGCTAAAAGGGAAGTATTCAATTAAAACAGACCGTGGCATTTATTTAAAGAATACCCTGATATCAACCAACTTCCTGATATTCATGTCACCTGACTTGCCTCATTCTCCAAACTGATTAAGCTGCCAAAAAGGGAAGTATTCAATTAAAACAGAAAACCTTCGCTAATAATAGTTGACTAAGAACTTTAACCTTTTCTATTTCAACGATGAATTTGCACCGGGGAGATGTAAATTAATTTTGGATTTTTGCCCTGCTCAACGTGTATTTTAACACTGCATACTCAGTGTGTGCCCCCCAAAGGCTTGTGAAAAAATACACACTTGTTAGAACACACATCGAGCAGGGTAAAAATCCAAAATTTGTTTACATCTCCCCAGGGCAAATCCATCTTTGAAATAGTTGTTAGCGGTACCTGCTGCTAAATCTGATTCCAACCAGCTAGCTGACACTGGCAAGCTCGGTGATCGAGTGGTTAAGACGTCTACACTAGCAAGCAGGAGGTCGTGGGTTCGAGTCCCACCCGAGTACACTTGTGGTTAATTCACAAGCCTTCGGGGCATACACTGAGTAAACAGTGTTAAAATACACGTCAGGCAGGGCAAAAAAATCTGAAATTCATTTAACCTTGTCTCTCAAAAATGAATGGACTATCTCCAACCAACTGGCTGTAGCTGCCTACATTACTGCTAACAATTGTGCGTGTGCCTCAGGAAGCCAGTCCTGTTGTGACCTTTCACCCCAGTCCAAATAGAGCTCTTCTGAACGTGAAGATTTTCGCACTGAATAAAAACCTACCTTCAAGTATTTGTTAACTGATGCCTCGAAAATGTTAACTGCTAAAGTTACTTGTTCACGCCATCTCTATACCAAGTGGCAACTTTAAAACTTACAGGGGAGAGACTGAGGGTAGGCTACTAAAAAATGATGCAGCCAGGATTTGCCCCTGCTGTGATCAGAGAGAGAGAAGTCCAGGTAATTGCCCAGACAGAGGGGAAATTAATTGGCAAGCTGGTTCAATGCCTACTACTGCAGGCTACTGGAGGTTGTCACAAGATAGAGGTTACTGGGCCTGACTGCTCCAAGTATTTGGCTGGAGATGGACGAGGGCAGGCTAGAACCCCATAATCCATCCATTTCCACTTCACACTTTGGGTTCAACATTCAAACATGGTGGATTGAGACAGGTGGCTGGCAGAAATTATTTAACCAGTATTTGAAAGCTGGTTTATGCATGGTTCAATGATGGAAACAACCTGTTAAAGCCACGCTATGTGAACATGTACATGTACATAGGAGGCCACTTGTGTTGACCTTGCTGTGACCTGATGACACAGACCATAGGAGGTCAATGATTATTGTGTAAAGTTCAAATGGGATGTGTGTCACTGAATTTGTCATTAAATTCTAGTTCCCTGCAATGTTTTGTTGGAATGCCCTGAAAGATCCAAGTACATCAACTGAAGATATAAACCCTTATTAAACTTTTATCATCCCACCTGATGCAGCATATGAAGCCATTGGCTATGATACCTATGTTTTACCTTGCATTTGAATTGGGCAGACAGTCTTAGCATGCTTCTGCCTCGTCGCCAGCTTCAGGCATTAAGGGGGGGCCAAAGTATCAGCTAAGGGCCACATTAGAGGATGTCTTAACAAATTTTCATGCTTATGCTTTTTACAACGAGCAAGTTCACAGACAGGCCAGAAACTCTCCTCCTAAGAGCACTACTATCCAGAGGAGGGCACTATACCTTCTTGGCCACGTCACCCAGCTCCCAGAGGGAGACCTGACATGGCAGATCCTGCTAGCCGCCAGCAGGCCTCCACCACACAACTGGCACCATCCTCGTAGATGCCCCAATTTACCTGGGTGCAGCAGGTCGACCAGGTCCAACCATGGACCTAGCTCCACATCGACAGGCCTATACTGAGGGAATTGGTCTCCACAGTCATTGAACTGGCTATGCGATGCCAAGCAAGCAAGCTTTTTACCGTGCCGGGGGAGGGGGAACTCCCACAGCCTCTCCCCCCCCTTCCCATCGATGGGCTTGTGCTATCTACTCACGCAAACACTGCCATCATTTGGACATTTGGGAATGTATCTCCCATTGGATACATAAAAAGGACTGCGGCCATTAGTAATACATTCATTAGCCATATGCTGCCGGGGAGCCCGGTTTCCGGCACATAGGCTTTATAACCAAAACCGCTGAGCCCGAAACCAGACAAAAGAGCTGGGCCTAACAAAAAACCATACTCAGAACTAAAGACCGAGCTGCTGGGAGTTGCCAATATTTTTTCAGCTGTCAATAGTGGAGGAAATCCGTCATTATTTTGAGAGATTACTACTGTTTGTGGCATTCAACACAAGCGGAGTACCACCGAGGACAAAAGCGCTCCAGGGATGAGCAATACAAAACCACTGCACGCTAATCTGGCCCCTATTCATGCTTTAGAAAAGACGCCAGTAGTGCACTGTGCCAGTTTCGGGAACAAAAGAAAGTTACATAACACCGTACAATCTGGGCTCTTTTTACAACAAGGCAGCAGGCCTGGCTGAAATAATCGGGCGTCAATAGATGTTGTCTGTCAGATTAGAGTAGCCGCCAGACAGTCATTCGTGTGGGTGTAAACATGAAACTATGATTTTTTGAAGAATTTTGAGAATGGAAAATCTTGAAAATCACCCGGTTTTACATCATGCAACTTCAAATTCCACCCGGCAGCAAGTGGTTAAAAATGCCTGCACATGAAAAGATGAGGCTGTGGATTTATAGTCCCAATTCACTAAGTTTATGAATTATTCTAACAAGATGTTGGAAAGCAACGTCATTCCTCACTGAAGGGTAAACCCGGTTTTAAATGGAACATCTTGCAACAACAATGTAATCCATCAGTTACCAGTAGTCTGAGTATCAGGACAATTACAGCCCACACATAACTAAAATCCTTTTCCAATCAGATAATGCCAATTCCATCCAAAGATGATATCTGGTAACATATTTGCAAAGCTCTGCTGAACCTGTTACCTTGAACAATGATATCCTTCAATAGTCTCCCCCCAAAGTGAACTAAGACATTTGCCATGATGGAGGCCTTGCCATTCCACCTGCTGAGAGGTTACAGGTGGCTCCATTCCCTAGGCAAATGTCACGCTGTGATGACACACACTGTGCTAACAAGGCTACTCAGGGAGATCATCCTGAGTAGATGCAGATGGGGAGGAAGCTAGTTTTACTTACAGGAGAGGCTGACAACAACATAGAAACCAGTGAAAACAACCTGCCCACAGACCTACACCATACCTACAATGTTCAGTATTACAATAACTGAGGCTTTCTTCTACGTGTATCTGTGCTTGCACAATCAATCACTTAAAAATTAAAAAACTTGATGTATGCACGGCCAACACTGTATAGGAGGGGTACCAGTCAACTCGGTCCGCAACCAACTTGGGACTGAGTTGACTTGGGACCAAGTTGACTTAGGACTGAGTTGACTCGGACCGAGTTAGTTACAGACCGAGTTGACCGTAAGCCTATAGGAGGGGCTATAGTACCTAACATAAATGTAGAGGATTAAGGGGTTTTTTTTAGGTTTTAGTGATATACATGTAACCTTAGCTTTAACCATTTTTCTTACAATGTTGACATTATAATCATAACCGAATAATTGTCACTATGAAGAAATTTACAAAGTTGGACTCAAACCTGTAGCCTCTAAAATCTTGTACAGGCTGTACCACAAACCTTCATTTGAAAAAGCTTACGACTTCATGACTGCAGCCTTCAAATTTGAAACTAACCTTTCCTGAAAAAAAAAACTCACTGGAGGACTGCTTTACGGATCACAATTTGTCAACATATTTTTGAAATTAATGGACTGTTTCAGATTTTTCCTCAATTATGGAGAAAATGCTGTGCATTGAGTACATGTGGGAATAGACACCATACCAAGGTACTTAGCAATACCAAGCAATGCAGAGCAACATCATCTATTAAAAGTGACTGGATGTAGATCAAGATACAGGCTGACAGACATTAAACTGACACCTAATACACAGAGGTCCATAAATTGCCCGATGAAGTGTTGAAAGTCTTCTTTTCTTCCTTCCCCAACTCAACAGTCTGAGCCAGATATTAGCAGGCTCAATCCAGGGCCTGCTCTTAATTAGAGTGGAGTTGTGTAGCTTGGCACCTGTTGTGGAGAGATCAACACCAATCTGCCTGTGGGATCATTTCCTCAGAAGGGACAAGAAACCTTACAGGTAATAAATTAACAGCTTTGTGTTTAGTTTTAGCTGTTCTGGCTAGGTTTCATTCCTGGCTGTGCCAACAAGGCATGCCTCAGGATACCATTTTTTCCTCCAAAACCTCTGCAAGGCAAGGACAACTTGGTACAAGTTTCAGTTCGTTCACAGTTACTTATACATCATCTCAAAAGATCAACAAATTATCAATCTGTCAATCTTTTAGACGCTACAAGTCTCAATCAATGAACAGTTCTGATCTGTTCAATTAGACAGATCAATCAGAAAAGTTGAACTGAGTGGTCAGACCCTGATGACAACTCACATTCATCACTGTATCAGATTGTAAAAAATATATCATTAGTCAATCAATGAACGATGGAATGTCAATCAGCTCTTGTCAATCACAAGGTGACATACAATTCAACCGATCAATCAATCTATGACTGTGATCACTTACTTGTTAACCGAACTTGCTATTATCTTCCATTCTATAGCAGACAGCTGTACATATTGAATCAACTTACACTGAACTCTTGAACTTAGGGAAAAACTAGTCAGACAAAAACTGAGAGAAAAATCTATTCCTAATTCTGAAGCTTGCAAAATAATTACTGTTGGCATAGTACAAATGATGACATCAGCAAAGCTATCTGTCGATCTGTCCCAATTACAGCTTTTTAATGCAACTAACCATAATCGTCAAATCAACACCCAACTTTTCAGTTTTCAAGTTTTTGAGCTGAATGACTTCAATTCCATCTTGACCCTGTTTATATCCCAGAACCAATATGCATCGTCTCTGAAGCACCCTTGGACATTCCATTTGTTATACAATTTTGAAGAGCACGTTCAACTTCCATGAAACCACATAATGCCTTTTATTTGATTAGTCAACTTTCCTGACAGCTCATGCCTCTCGATGCACAACAATTCACAAGCCAATTTGCACAGCCCAGATATGATGGCAGTGTTGTTCTACACACAACAGTTGAACTGAAGTGTTCAAATGAAAGTCACCAAGCACTAAGGTACCAGCATAGCGATCATTTACTCAATCCAATGGGGCATTTATGTTTCCCTACCCCACAGACCCCTTTCCAGGGCTTCATCTTGTGACCGTATTTCCATGTTTGCATTTCATCAAAATACTCTGAAATGGAAACTTTGCTGGGTCAGGCAAAATGCGTGTTTTTATGAAATGGTTCTTGAAAGTGGGTCAGCTCAGGGTTACTTAGACCCTACTCAAACAGGCTGTCTTTTCTCAGCAACCTAGTTTGGCTTTTGATGCAGTCATTACTGTGGACAAAACCTTTTGTACTCAGCTCCCATTGCACCCATTTTCCCATGATTGCTGTAGCATGACCTGGACAGATTCTAGATCCGCAAATAGCAGGTGTGTCTCTGCTGCCTGAAATGTATTCATAGTTCACTTATGGGGAACCTAAAAATCCAACCCCAACTGAGAAACCAAGTTGAAATAAATACATTCTGTTGATTTACTAAAAAAGCCATTTAAATGCTAGTGCAGTGTTTTTACTTTTTAATCTCAACTGACTTACTTGAAAATCTTTTAATTGACAATCTTTTAATTTTGCTTAAACAGACAAAACTGCGAATAATTCTTAACTCCTAAATTCCTGTACAGTGAATGTAACTGAAGCCAAGATTGTTGGGCAACCTGATTTTTTGTCCATTTTCCAAACCTTATTTTCGTCAAGCAAGTCCCTGACCTGATTTCTACTCCTGTTGCTACCAATCTTGAGCAATTAATTAATCAGAGCAAATCTAATTAAAACATGGAAAAAAGACCGGCTGAAATACAATCCATCCACCTCAATTTTTAATTTCTCAGCTAATGCACATCCCGAGTGAGTTGTCCATTTTGTGGCTGACTGGTCAGCAAATGAGTCAGAAGTCAGCTGCTTCAACAAATGACCAAGCAAATAAGGCAATATTTGCACTACGACCTCTGTGGCTTAGCATATTGACCAGTGGTCAGTGCAACAGAGGAGAGTAAAGAGACACCACTTTGCTGGTTTTTCCTTTGCTCTGGCACAACAGCAGAGAAATATTAGCAAGTATAATCACCAATAATTTTTTTTTCTTTTTAATCAAACATTGCTTTCCAAAGATAAGGTCAAAATTCCTGCATGCCAACTGATCTCTGAGACTCATTTACCTGGTCAGATTCTTGAAATGTCTTGCTTCTTCACTTGGTATCTCAATTTTCCCTTCTAATCCAAAGGAATGATTTTGAGGTTGAAAACAAGCTCTTGTTCACAAAGTTCAAACAGAAAATAGTTTTAGAAGTCCACTTTAAAATATAAACCAGATATGATCCTTTTTGTGATTGACAATTGAGCTGCAAGTCCAGCAAACTAATCAGGGATAAAAGAAAAGCCTGCTGGGGCGCCATCATCAATTATATCTATGCCTGACTGAGAAATACAAACTTGAGAGACAGAGAAAGTACATGAAGAATGCCCTGAGCCTGGAGAGAATCTTGAGAAATTGAGAATTGTGTGATGGCGATGATGGAAGGAAACCACTGGTGGCAGCTTTTCGGCCTGAGTGATTGCACAGGTGGCAGGATCATTGTCAGAGGAACAGGGATGCTGCTGATATAACCGAACCCCCATCCTCTTTGTCTTAAAGAGCTCGGTTGAGGACAATGACCTGATGACATCATCGCTAGGCTTAGAGTTCAAAAGAGCGTAATCTTGGCGTTAACGCTTGACATGACAAATTGCTCTTTACAGTCAATCACAGCAATGGCTGTGTATCTGGTGAAAATGTCTTTAAAGGCATATTGCAAAGTAGAGTATCCTGTCGAGTTGCTCACTTGTCTTCCTTATCATTCAGGTCTCAGGAATGGGCTGAAATTTAAAATGCAAATTCATTTCTAAGATGAAAACCAATTAGGGAAGAGCTAACTGAATTTCTTCACCACAATAATCCCTGGGTTCTTTTCCAAACATAGCAATGAGGTTTTGCGAAATGGATATGCTTTATCAATATGTACATGTAACCTCTTTATTGGTTTCATTTTGTATCTATCGGAATGAGTGATTTGCTGGTCAACTTTAGAAAATTAAGAAACACAGCTCATTAAAAATTTTCAACCTTGCAAATTAAAATACATCATACAACCATTAACCTTGATGGAGATTTTACAAATTAATGTATGCCCACAATGATTAATAATCAACACTTCACCAAATGCCTTCAGCAATATAAACTGATATTCATTCTCCTTTGTTCTATTAGCAACACCCCTCCCATTCCCAACTCCATGCTCAGGACAATGACCCTGATGATGTCACCAGGGACGGCCGCCACCGAATGCCCAGGGTTAATGAACTAGCACTTTTCACCATCGACCATGTAATGTGGGGCTTGCAGAGGGAAACAGAATAGCAGAACTTGACAACTCTTGATGGCTTTCAACTGGCCTACAGGAAAATATCTCTCTCTTGTTCCAATGAGTCTTTTCAGATGTTTTTCAGAATTAAATTTACTACGTCACACTTTTCAAAGAAGTAACAAATGCCTCGAGCCCATTTGATTTCACAAACCTTCTTTGGGCTTGGAGCTGAAGTCGATGAGTATTTTCCTGAATACTCTCTTTCAGTAAATTAAAATTGGAAAATTAGAACATCTGATTCACTATCATATGCAAAACACTGAAATAAAACAAACACAAATATAAGAAATCCGGTTGTGCAGGTTCATACATGTACAAAATCAGAAACCTGTACTTTTGGACACTCAAGTATACTGTTCGTGCCTGAAAAACTTCAATTTTTCTAAATTGGATAACGTAGAAGATTGCAACCATAACCCCCTGGACATTTTGTTTTGTGAGCTCCCAATTAACTTAGCTGATACACCAAGAAGATTCCCGGCAGGTATGCAATCTATATTGTAAGGTATTGCAGATTCCAATCCCTCTTGCTACCAGTGATGCATCTCCTAAAGTGTTCAAAAACCTGGCCAGCCAAATGTACCATGAATTCCTTGACACAGGGATAGATGTCTATTCTCCAATGGGTGATTAAAATCCACGTGACAACAAAGAAGCTGGCACTGCAATAGCACTCAGTGCTGAATGAGTTTATTCACATTATCCACTTGGAAGACACTTGGACTGGAATTAATGTGACAATACCTTTGCATGGCACACTCGGCAAAAGATTGATGTCTGTGATATTCCATTCATTTCATAGCATAATTACCCTTTCGGGGTCACAAGAACTTTTATTTTGGACACATACATAAAAAAATTGAAATGGATGGAATTCAATTAGGGTTTTGAATGAGAAAATTGACCTAACAATATTAATGAAAATGAAGTTGAGAGGTGATTTAATGCAATGAACTGTGATAAATGTGATTTCATAAATTAATTTTTTTGTACTGCCGATGAGACGCAGCGCAGTTGCTTAGTGATAACAGCATGGCAGTTATAACTGGTTAAAGAAGTGACCAATTTAAGAATTAGGCCTACTGCTGGAAACAGGCCAATCAGAAAAAAAATGAAAATGACAAAGACAAGGTCTTGTGTCCCTGCACAGTACTGTTGGCCGGCAAGCATCAAAGAGATTAATCTCATTGGAGATTCATCATTACCTACCTTCCCCTTGCTCGTTTTAGACATGCTCACTGTCAAACACGGCAAAGAAAACCATTTCAATGATTTCCATGATTAAAACTCCCTGGATCTTGATGCTACAAATTTTGATAAATGACTCAAGTGTCTTCACGAGGCTTGTCTTCTCTCTTTTTGGGGGAGAAGGGGAGAATACCTAGTTCTTGCCTGTTCCCTGTGACAGGCAATGTTCAGTGAAAGAGATTAATTGTTGCCCCACATGTACAAAGGAAAAAAAATCACACGACAAAGGCCCACCTAACACCGACTAGGTGTGAGCGGAATTCAGTCGCCGCCAGTCTCAGAGAGCGGACTGGGTGGCGGCGTGATAAATCTTGGGAGCGCTGGAGTGATGAATCGTTTGAGAGCATGCCGCCTCGTGTTGCCGCAGCATCCCTCTCTGTCGTATGCTGGCAGTCGCCGTCACTTCTCAGGCTTTTGTACTCCAGCATCGATTCTCAACACCCATGATTGGGCAGATCAGTTTGTTTCATGCCATTGCTATTGATCATAATCAACAAAGGACAGGGCTAGATGCCGCTCGGCACTCCCATCCCGATTGGTTATAGGATATTTTTCCCCCTTTTTTTTGTTTCTAGTTCCTTTTTTGTCCAAGGATCCCCTGCATCTGTGGGGAATTGGGCACGTGCTACACCAAGCTATTAGCAACACCCAATTGCACAATTCAAATAGGTCTCCCTATGGACTGCACATATCATTGTTACATCCACTCCTATTTATCATCTACGCTCTGGACAAAGCAAACTCCCACCCAATCTCACTTTCTCACCATTTTGACCAATTTGTCTTCTCCAGTCCATCACAGGGTCAGCACTGAAACATCCCTTCAGTTGACTTACTGCTCAAATGGATGGACACAAATCTAAGCCAAAAAAAAATGTTTTTACCTTTCTCTGGAGGGGCTAAGAGCAGGATTACAATCAGAATGATTAATGTGACAAAATGACAACGATGTATGTATACCCTCAGGTTATGTGTCAACTAATGGCCAATGCATATGTAACTTTAGCTTGGTTACACGAGAAGACAAAAGTTTATGAGGATAAGGCTTCAGGTGTAGATGAACATGTGTAAATTCCATCCATGGTTTTATGGCAAAATGTGCTGTATAAACACACCATTAATCTACCCAGGACATTTACTTATTAGTGTTTCCATAGTAGGCCTGCTGCACATTTACCCTCTTTAAAATCCAGTGCTTTTTCTTTTTAATAAAGGAACAGGTTTTCTTTTCTGTTTTCTCTTTTTCTACAGGAGTCCTTGACGTGATACAGCTATGTAGCTTCTGCACAAGACTGATGGAAAAAAACCAGAAAAGAGAACAAGTGTTGATGAGAACACATTATGTACAAGAAAAAAAGCTATATGCAGTTCCATGGACTGTTCATCCACGTCAGAAATTGTGATCAACACTTCATTTGACTTGATCCGCTTTATTTTCAAGATACATAGGCCTATAGATTAGTTTTATCACACATTTTATCACACACATATATCTCTGCAAAGAACACAGTGGTATATTCTGCAAATTTAAGAAGAAATTAAGGCTCCAAGTCATCCCCATCACAGGTGTCATCCACCATTTCCCTAATTCACGCCACAAACAAACAAAAACTTGCCAATTTAAGAATGTTTCCCCCAAATATGAAATCCAAAATTGAGGATACGAGGGAAGAATTGTTGCACAGCATGCTGCAGCTATAAATCATTCCAACTGGGCAACACACTCCCTCTGGACTTCTAATTAAACCCATTGTGCTTCAAGTAGTAAATTATGAAATAAAAATCAATTGTCCTTCACAAGGCTCCTGATAACAGTCTTGACTCAGGCGTCCAGACACAGCGGCCAGCCTACAAAGAAAACTGACCTCATTGGTTATGACAGCCAATCAGATCCTTCGTTTAAGACACAATATTACCAGCCACAATGATAAATCCAGACAGCCAAGATACAATGAGCTGTGCACTTTCTTAGCTGAGACACCACCATGAGTTTTAATGCAAGAATTTTAGCCTACTTATTTGATATCAGGACAGCCTGCTAGCATAATTCAACAATTTTCCTACCTGATGGTGACATTTTTCACGCAAGTTAGGCTGAGTATTAAAACAAGGATTCTGCTCCCAAAATAATTTCCTCAATTGTCTGGTTGGAAAAATAAAGTTAGATAATAAATAATGCTGTGACGTTTCCACTGCCATAAGTCACAAGTGTGTTTTCAACTGCTACCACTTTCATTCTTCGAAAGATTTCTGGACGAAAAAGCAAAAAACAATTAATGAAAAAGGAGAGGAGCCTTGAATAAATGTGTAACAGTAAGCACTTGATGTTCACTCCACGGTAACTTCTATTGTCAAATTCACAAATTTGGCAAAGAATTTCCTGTCTTCTTTCCTACCTTTTTTGTTGTTCACAAATCTCCTCGTATGTCACTACTTACACTGCTAAATCCAAGCCACAATTGAAACACTCAAGCCTCAGAAACATACACAAGCTCCTCTCACCAACAAACAGAATACCTCTTTAACATCATCTTCAACCCGACAGTCAGGAAATTGCAACAGCTTTGAAGTTAATGAATGAGAGACCGCAGTGGCAACACTTAAGACAACCGATGAACTGAATGTTTACTTAAATTAAGCGGCAAAAGGGAAAGCGCCATTGTCAAAGCATAACAAACAGAGACAGCCTAATCGCGATAGGTGAACATACTCTGACTAATATTAAAGTATCCCTCAGTGAAATATAACGATACACAGTACCAGAACTTCAAGAGGAAAAAAAATCGATCTGTGATAGCAACAAATATTTCAATTTTAAAGGCAACTCATTTAGAAGACTGGAATTGAACACAAGTATGTGGTTATAGACTGATGTAAAAGGAATGGTATTGTATTCAAGGAAATTGCCAGAGTTATTAAACTATTTCCAAGTACCAATAATACAAAGGGCAGTTTTCTCTTCAACTAGGAAGAATCATCTATTGGTTCAATTTATTATAATAAATTTGTCTTGTTATAGGTATTGCTCAATATGGAAACTTGTACATGTATATTGTGTATATTTGTAGATCATTTAGAAACCTACACTTCAGTTTTCATATCCACCCTAAAAGGATATTCGCATATCACACTGACTAGTTCACGGTTACTGATCAAGCATCTCATAATGGGTTGCCTAGTGCCACCACAAACGTCTGCTGGTGATATCAAGACAAACAATTGGTTCTATTTTTCTCCATACAAGGTGTGAAATAGAGAGCTTTCCCTGTCACAATTCCCCAAAACGATGAACTTGAAACCAGAATTGACAATGCCTGTTTACATGAATCAAGCATGCGCAATGGACAAATATAAAAGTTTCCAATCAGCATAAAGAGTTTCTTTCATAATTAATTCTCTTCTCCCAAGACCACATGTTGTCCACCTTGCAGCTAGCCCCCTTGGCACTTTGCCAAATGAAAAAAACAGTGACACTTTTTAGGAAAACAAAGGGTTTGAGAGTAACACAAGTACCTGTAACCACTTAAACTCCTTCACTGGAAACAGAACAGCCTCATCTGATTTAAATCACCCAGAAAATAGACACATTTTGGAACATAATAGACAAAATACATGCTGATATTGTATTTTTATCAAAAAATAAATAAGATCACACTAAAAAATTTCAAAAACTGGAAATATAAATTGAAAGTAGTAATTTAAAAAATATTTTTTTCCTATTTTTATGAGACCTTGAAATTTACCTCATGAAGGCAAGAATGTTTTGTTTTACTGACTGGCTGCTTTGATACATCCATACAAGTACATCTTGTAGTCGGTACGTGGAGTTCAATCATTTTTCAAACATCAGAAGTTTCAGGTTACATGAAGAAAAGGGCTGGATTTAGCAAGGGCCCAATTTCACTGATGGCCCGGCCCAAATTGGGCATCATGAGGATTTGCTTTGGTTGTTTTGTTTGTATGTTTTTACAGGGGGTGGCTCAGTTGTTGCTTAGGGGAAGGGGACAGAGAAAGAACTAATTTTAAAACATTTCATTCTGGAGAAAGATATAAATGACAAGAAAACCAGGAATCTTAAATTTACATGTACAAGTGACATTTTAAAGTCAGAATGGTAAATTCTGAACTTACAAACCGTAACATTGTGTCTACAGCAATGTTAGGGAGCAAGCAACATGTACCATCTCTTCCATGTACTTCAGCTACTGAGAGCCAGTCCTCTAGTAACCTTGTGATAGAGAGGTGCAACAGTGATGTGGTATAGCCCCCTCTACAGTCTCATTACCTGCATGTAGCATAATTCCCAGCCTTTCAGAGCTGGTCTGGCTTGTGTTCTGTAGTGAGGTTAAATGCACACATTGAGCTTGTTCATGCACATGTAGAGTGAAGTGTGCAGATTTTTAGTTGGTTTTCAGTGCCACAAAAACACAATGACACATTTAAGAAGTTGGAGGGGCTTCTTCTGTGGGTCTCTAACAAAATATGTCCCGGAAATTCTGAAAAAAAGTCAAATTAACTTTGAAAGCTTTAATTTACAGCAGATAAGATTAAAATGAAGATGTTTATTTTAACAAACATGTCAGTAACATTTATGTATTCTCTTTGAAACAAATGAGACACACTATATTATATAGGGCTCTCTGTCAAGGTACCATACAATGTGCAGCAAACATTTCTGAATAAGAGTTAGAAAAACCAAAGCCCTTGTCTACAGCTCAAAGCTAGCAATATCCACACGCTGTCATCAACTGTTGGATTCCATTCTGCAAAAAAGTAATTTGCAATTTGAATTTCTGCTCTACAATTTGACCATTGACTTTGAAATTCTTGAAGAGGTGTCTCATTTGTAAGCAGAATTCGTTGGCTTAGTGGGTAATTTTGTGGCTGTCATATCAGCTGTCATAGTTTAAATCAGCCTGTGCATGAAAGAATTCACAATCATAAAGACGACAAATATAGTGATAAAGTCGCCTGCAGTGTCTGGCCACAGGCATCCATTCTATGAATTCTCTCACACACTTCCTGATGCTTCTTCTCTCAAAAAGACCAAGACTATTATCTCTCTGTGCCTACCCCCCCTCCCCCAATCTTCCAGCCTGTCTCTGGATCAGATAAACAACAGATGTCCCCAGCCAATCATCACACTAAGGAACATTCTAACTTCAGACAGGACCAAGAGCAGATCAACACTCCTGCGGTTACAGACCACACATATGATATTTACATTACTGACAGGAAGACAGCAGGGAAGGATGGGCACTGAGATGAGACTGAGGAGACCCAATCCCCTTCCCTCATCTGCTGCATTTTATGGGTGAAATAAAGCCAGTCCATGATTCACGCATTTTTGGGGGAAGAGTCAGCCTGGGGGGGTGGGGAGGGGAACCCAGAACAGACAGTGGCAGGATTGATGAGGAAACTTATGAAATGGAGAAAGGACAGGGCAAGAGCATAATAAACACAATGGGTTGTAATGAAGCTTATAGAAGCTTAGGAATAAGGAAAGAGAGGTAAATTGGTAACTGTAAACAGAATCAATTATTTGTGATGTGAACTATCATTAGACATAACACATCACTGGATAATATACTTTTTGTCAACTCAAACACCAAAAAGCTTGGCCACATAGTTTCTAAATCTGTCTCCTCTATCTTTTAATAATGTCTTTCACACACGTCACAGGATAATTTCGTTCATTTAAAAAAACTACATAATGACAGTTAATGTTTGTCACTTAAAGTAAAGAAAACTTTGCCCTTAAAACAATTGTAGTACAAAATGTTTTTATATATCACTTAAGAACAACAAAAGACACAATTAGAAAAAAAACTTTTTCAGTCATATTTCCCTGATGTTATTTTGTCAATTACATGCACTTTTACCTTCAAACCTCGAGGAAAATGCCAAAAGCCTATATACAAGGTTGCTGCCCCAGTACAACAATTGACAACAACACTATTACTGACTGCCAATACGGTGACTTTCCTGTCTTCAACTAAGCACAAGGTTTCTTGTTTTCCTATTAACAAACACCCCGGCCCTCTTTAGAGCTCAAAAATCTCAAGCCAACAACATCCAGCAAACGTTAAAGAGATCAGGAATGCAACAACAATCGAATAAAATGTCTTTAGGATTTGTAACACTTCAAGAATGCTTTGAGCAGGCCGCAGCTTCATCAAATAGCCATTGAAATGTCGAAGTAAACAAGCACAATACACATTACGTGAGGGTACACATGCCAGCCGCTGCTTGGATGATGACAATGTTGGTATGTGTTTTGAGTAGACAGTCAGATAAGCAGACACATGGTGTCAAAAGCGGGTTGAACTAATAGAAAGATTAAGATTGAAGTAGTCAGGGTGGCCGAGCATACTAGCAACAGTTACACGAAGATGGTTACAGCTACACAAAGACAAGCAGACAGAATGACAAACAGCCACAAGAGGAGATTAATAGAAGAAACACACAGAGGCAAAAAAAACTCAGGAAAAACCACCCAGGTTGGGGAAACAGTCTGCAGTAGACTGACAAAACCTGGGTTCATTACAAGAAATAACACAACTGTTTTCTGTTTGTGAGAAGATTATTTTGTGCAAATAGACAATGCCTAATATTGCTACATGGTGACGTCTATGGATTGACAAAACCAGGATGGATTTGTTGAATGAAAAAACCCATTCAGTGGTCCAAACCGGTCTGATTGGGGCAGGCAGGCAAAAAAGTGGTTCAACTTGTGCTTGTCACAGCGCCCTCTGTGTTGGAGAATAGTCCACTTGTACATGTAGCTCTTTGACCAAAATCAAGAGACCAACAGTCAGGGAGATGAACCAAATTCAGAAATCTCTTGTCCTGATTTAATAGTTCCTCAACTACAATACAGCTGCTTCTAACCAAGTCTGAACAAGCCAATACAAGAAATCTGGATTGCAGAATAAACAGATGTTGAATTGTTGATGTTGAAAATCAGTGGGGCGGCTTTGATCTCCACCCCTCATCACGGTCACTGCTATCCAAAAACAATCACATGGCTGATTGTTTGCTGTCAACTTCCACAAATCAGAATCATAATCTTAAAATTGGAAACAAAAATGTGCAATCAAACAGAAAGCCAGGAATCTGCCGTATTTTATGACTGAGGAGGCCGTCCATCTAAACATTGGCAGTTGTATTTATTTGTCATTTACTAGAACATGATGTAGAGGCCCCCTCATCCCGTCTTGTCAAACACATAGATTCATGGTGTCTACTGTAACTAATTCAAACCATAAATCTTTCAAATATTTAGATTGTTTTTATACACTGGCATAAATTAAGGTTTTGTAGTTGAAGATACTCTGGGTTCCTTGGAAAGTCAAGATGATGATTCAAGAATGAGTTTATGAACATTTGGATCAGTTCCAATTCAGCCATGAAATAGAAAATTGTTGCTCATGTTTTGTAAAAAGTAAAGCTAACCTGAAGTACATGTACATTAATGGACTAGCTCAAATAGGTCAATGCTTGCTGGACTGGCATCTCTCCTTTGTGTCCTACAAACTTTAACAAGCTTTTCCTCTTAGAATGTGTTCTGTCAAGCTCACTTTCTCTAACCTCCAAATAATGATCAGGGCGACAGTCATGGATTTGAACGCTGTACTGTTATCAAAGAAAAAAGTGTATGAACGGAGTCACCAAGTACAAGATTTCTTTTTTCCAAACTGCATGCACTGTATTGTGATTCCAGTAAGAATTTGACATGAATTTCTCAACAAAACCAGTTACACTGTCTTAGACCTGAAGTAATAACGTGAGTTGGTGTCCCCTATGTTTGGCATCGCTATGCATGTGGTATTGTTATGAGAATCCTTTCTAAAATGAAAACAGAGATATGAAAGGACAAACACAGTGATGCGCAAAGATCACATGTCCACGTCTGTCCAAATCAAGCTTCCTCCTATTTCAAAGGTTCCCCCCCCCAAATCGATACCATTATATTAATTTGGGATTGCACGTGAAAACATAACACTCCACCTTCCCTTAGTCTAGGCCCTCAGGTGCTGAACTGAAGAAAGAGAAGCCTCTCAAAAACAAAGATTTCTCCAGCAAAGAATTCCTTCATCTTGGTGAGAAACAAACAAAAATGATGTTCAGTCTGTATAGAGTTCCCTGATTCACTAAAGTTAGGCACCTGGGGGTAGGCTGGCCGGTTTGGGTTTCAAGCCAGGCGCATGCTCCCGCATCCTAAGACAAAGCAACGCCGGCCGTGGAAATCACTTAGAAGGCAGTCGCGATCCGGTGTCAATGAGGGAAGAGATTAGGGGTGGCCTAGCCACCAGGTAATTCTGTCCAGGGGAGTCATCTCTTCTGATTAACTGACACGGCATTAGTAACCCCTTGTAACATGAGTGGGCATTCCTGCACAGCAGTGATGGGCAGAAATCAATGCTTTAATTAAACCGGTGACATTTGTATACGATTTCGATCACTCAAAGCAGATTTGGATCGGAATGTGAAGTACTTCTTTGGGGATTTAATCATGTTTAAAATAGCTGACTCCAAGGCTGGATAAACATAAAAGTGATCTTAAATTGTCTACTTCATCAACAAAATGTTAAGGAGGATTTCATGCAAGTTCAGTCTCCAACAGTGTGAATTTCAAGGTGCTTAAGACTCTTATGCAAAAAAATCTAAAAAATGGAATAATACTGTCATTTTCTCTAATAAAAATTACCGCAGAAATTTTTCTCAATATTTGGCAAAATTCATACAACTCAGGTCTACAAATACATATAGAAGCAGGTTTCTCCTAGACCGTTTTTTTCCCATCTGACCAACAGGCTGGAAATGAGTCAGGAGGTATAGGGGCAAAAACTGATCACCTGATAGCCCCACAAATTAATGGAATAAGGCTCAGGTAACACTATGCATGATATCCCCTAGGACACAAACAAACTCATCCAATAATAATGCCTGGCAGGCTACAAAGGCAGAGGGCGGGGATGTTGCCAAGACACAGGACAATGTCCCAGATAAAAAGGGAGGGAATGGCACAGAAAACCACAGGAATCCACCAGAGTTTTTCAAATGCCCCAAAAAATTTACCTCTTGTCAAGAGGAAGTAAAATGATCTTAGAGTTTTCTCCCCAATTTTTCTCCTATGGTTTGCAGAAAGAATACAGTTTTATTACATCTTCCACTCATTATTAGTAAAATTCAAGTGTACAGTGAGATTTGTAATTAAATGATTGGTCCAACTTTACATGTGTCTCACACTCTAACCGATTACTCCAACCAAAAATTCTCAATGAAACATTTCAAGTCATCCTCCACATGTCAAAACAATCAGACAGGCTACAAGGCAATGACCTCATCCAACCATCTTTAAAGCTCATTGAAGACTCTTAATTGCTGAATCCCAGTGATTGTCATTAAAAACCAACACTTTGGTTACAATAATGGATTCCCATGCCACCCAGCAGTAAAGCAGAAGCAACTATTAAATAAAAGGCCTTGGTTTGAACTGTCAGATTCTTCAAACTTCTCCAATTATCCCGGGAATAAAAATCCTGACCTAACAGGCCCAGATGCAGCAGCTTTACCTCATCAGGAACCAGGAAACCCACAAGAGTTTTATAGACATTTACAACTCTCCAAGGTATCTAGTTCTTTCTCAACAACAGCCCTTCACTCTCATGGGGAAACATACTTCAGATTTTTGTTTCCGAAGCTCCTGTCCTATCCCAGCCATATCTGGATGACTGATTCTTTTTCTATGGAAACAAATTTTACGACAAAAACTGTTGACTCCAAAACCCAAATATGGCAAGCAGGGCTGGGATCCATACAATACAGAAACACTTGAGTTTTCATGTCAAGCAGGCAACAAATTTATGACTGCATCTGGTCAAAGTGAAATTTCAGCAGAACACCACGCCACGTGCGGAACTGCAAAACCAGCCCGCCCACATGCCCTAGGATCCCCTTTCAAGTACCAACTCTTTCAGAGTATGCACGAAAAAGTAGGTGTTGAGATGCCCAGGCACTTTCATCCCTTTCATCACGTGGATAAACTACTGACCCCAAATATTTTTCGAGCACTGCTGTCATAGTTGACGCAGGATGTCAGAAGCTGACTTGTGATGTGGCTAACCTTCCAGTCCAGTCCACATCTGGAGAAACCAGAAATGCTTGAAGGAATACGTGTTGGTGTGGGGACTGAAAAGTCTCTAGTAGGTCTGCATGCTACAAGGGGGCCTGACAGGCTAGACACCGCAGCATTCCTGACATCCACAGTCTGGGAGCCACTGATGGATGACCAAGTGACGTTGATACATTGCCCATGACAATTCTTGCCAGCAAGGAGCTGGCCACTTAGAAGAATGTAACCAATGCTGCTCATGTCTCAAAACACAACCGACATCATATTTCTGTGACACTGTCAGGCTGTAAATCCTCAAGAGTCTGTAGTGCTGGGTATGGACACGTGTACTGGAATGCAGGCAGCTGACCATCAATGGCTATTTCACTCTGATGCACCTGATGAAACATTACCAACATCTGGAGATGCAACAACCAGATCAGATCTAAGAGTTTGTGGCCAATGTCTTGAATACTTCAACCTTCTCCCCTCACCTTTCCATATTTTTCACTTCTCATTATTCTTCCAGGCTCTGGACTCAAAGTCACTGGGATATCCATCAACTTGTTTTCAATTTCAACCTCATATTCTCCCTTGATTATTGTCAAGACACGTAATTATATTCACATCTTGCAAGATGCATTTGAGGAATAAAAATCACTTATGAGCATGATTACCTAAGGCCCTAAAAGAAATTCTGTTTTTGGATGACAGCATCATTTCTCATAAGGTATCCTGCATAGATTCTATTAACCAAAACACTGTGTTAAGAAATGGAAAAAATATACTGCTAGCCTAAAGTGCATACACGGTTAAGTCATTCAAATTGTTCGAGGAATTAACACTGTAGGCTATCTGTACAAAGAGCCAGGAAAGGCCAGATTTCGCATAATTAACAAGAGCAAAGTATAAGCTAGCTCCTTGTGCCACTATTTTACAACAATTTCATCTTTTTAATGGAAAAAGACAGGAACCACTCCAGTATTGTAGTACTTGCACTTGAACTTGGACCTAATACTAAGTACTTTTTTCTATTTGTAATTTTATACGTAAAAATGCGCTTGATTACAAGGAACTACTCAATAAATGACGCTATTGATTCATCTCACCAATATGGATGTAATATTCTTGGGAATCACTCGTAACTGAAAAAGTAATGGTAACAGGATTTTGAGAGGGTAATCGCATGTAGCCATGGTTCAAGAGAGTAATGATTAACATTCAGCATTGATTTCATTCAAATGTCAAGTTAAAAAAAAAGCCAATAATTCCCCTTTAAAAATCCAGTTGCGTTAATGGTTTCCAAATGCCACTGTGTGATAAAAGATTTTACTGCACTTTTATCCCCAAATGCCACTTTCTAGGACAATAATTCATAGTGTTTTGGCTGGAGTCTGTCCTGAACTGCCAAAACAACACCCAATTAGACCAGGGACCCCTACCCCTCTTATCCCTTACCCTGGACAAGGTCAGTCTGGTAAGCTAACCCTCATCCAGGCCCACTCTGCTGAGAGTAATGGACAGGGAATCTGGGCTGGACAGGGCTAAATCCTGGAGGAATCTTGAGGGTCTCCAGACAACTTGACTCAGGGGGATTTGAGCCTAGATTTCGTGCCAGGCATAGCTCAACAACGTGAGGGGTCCTCTGATGTCTGTCATTTGTCACTCCATCTCATTCAAACTCTGTGTCCTTCCTTTATGGTTGATGCAAGTGCAGGGCGGGTTTTTACAGTTTCCTGCCATTCGATGCCATTCTTTTATATTACCCAGGAAAGACATCAAACTTGCTTTGTCAACACATTTAAAAAAGAATTGACTAATTTACAACAAAAGAGAACCTCACGTTTAAAACTTACAATTTTAATGTGGAAGGGCATGAGAAATCAATTTCAAGACCCAATCACCAGTTTCCTTCTTATCAAATGTAAAGTTTACAGTTCTACAAGCTGTCACACTAAATTCAATTTAGAATGAAAAGCACATGTCCTTCTAAAATGCATCAGGCTTCCCTGAGTCATAAATCTCGCTCTCTGAAGTTGAATTAAAATTCTTCAAAATTCTGGTCAGTTCCTCCCTCTGGCAATGAGAAGTAGTTGAACATTTCCACCTGACATCTGAAGTTGATTCGGTTGATTTGATTCATTTGTAGATCCAGAGTAGGAACCCCATATGCACCTTTTCTCTCTCATTTATTTATTAATTTTAAACTTTGATTTATCATTGCCAAGGAGAAAAGAACACAGAAAGTCTTTAATAAAATTTGACTGATTGTGATTCTTCGGACTTCCTGAACAGGTGAGCAACAACAAGGAAAAAAGATAAAGACAAGTTTTTAGTGTGTAAAAACACAAGGAGGAGAAACGTAAACAGGACAATTTAAAAGAAAAAGATCAGGAAACTGACTGAGTTTACATCTACAGCTATTGCACTGCATGTCTGGTATTCACACAATTTTACCCCGGGTATCATTTCCCCCCCAAAATTCTATCTCCTTTTAGTTTTCTTGGAAGCAAAATATGGGGCACTTAGCCAGTCATTCCTGAGGTAACGAAGCGTGCATGCTCTCAGTGGTGGCATCTTCTATCGGTGACATCAGAATGTCAGGTATCCAAGACCTCAAGGCAAAATGCTACATTTATTAGAACCACAGAATCAGAACCATCAGCTGCAGGAATGGTCCATGATTAGCCTCCAACCACTGGTGGAAAGAACTGCTTTTAGAGGCAATTTTTAGCAATGTAACAACAGTACCATATGTCACCACATACAGCAATACTCACAACACAATGAGTTTTAATTTTTCTCATAATCAAAGGCATGCATGTGTTGCCCTTTGAGTAAAATTTGAAAGTTTAGCTTTTCAATCGTTGATTTTTTATATTATTTTATTACCACCTTGTAGAACCCCACAATTCATCAAAACAGGACAGGAAAATGACATGAATTAAAATTCATGTAATGATTATAAAAGGTATATAAATATTAACGTCCTGTATGGTTCATTAAATAGTACAGATACATTCCTATCAGGTTTCAAGCTTCATGGGCACATGGCATCAATGAAGAAACACACACATACAACCAAGTTCCTCCATTATCTGAACTGAGAATTTCAGAATATGTGGAAATTGTGAGGATATCAATATCTAGATGGGAGAAATAGCGTCCTGTAATGCTGGACAGATTCTGAAAAATACAATGCTTTCTCCAGCATGGACTCTATGGAGCAGAAAGGCTTACAAGCTTCAAAAATATTTACTTAGGGACCTGTTTATTTAAGATTGCCAAATGCAAAACTGTTTCTGGAGCCCCTGGTGCCCTGTCCATCCATTACCACAGAAAGGGACACATGCTGGGCATCGGTCAAAGAGCATGGTCAGTGGATTTCATTTCTGGAACACTGAACTTGAAAATTAGGTTAAATTCAACCCCATTTGGACACCCAAATGGCCGGCACCTAATTGGAAATGGCAACATTTGGAGTGACTGACCTCAGCACGTGCCTGGGCCGAGTTAAGGGCCCAGCATGAAACGCCCGCTGTCACTGATAAAGCAGGCTCAAATTTAAGAACAAAAACTAACCACACATAATTCTTTCACACTTTCCATATGATGTTGATATTCGATCTGACATTCATTCTTATCAAAACATGTAGCTTCAAATTTGACTTCTTTTATTTTTCACACCTAGAGAAATGAGCCTTCAATACACGGGGCAACACTTTCTCACTGCCTGAGAGTCACGTACATGTACATGTACCGGTACACATGCAAAACCAAAATGATTAACTCAAATAGGAAAGTACTCAAAGTCTCCAAAACGTTCTTTTTAAGTCATATTCCTCTCCAAATTTGCCATGGAATATGTCTCCTTAAGAGACCACAACCTGAGGTGGGGGGTCAAACATCTGGATGTAAATGAAGTCATGGAAACTGAAACAACAGGTCAAAAGATGCAGGTGTAATCACCATCAATTGTAACAAATGGAGGCCTCTCACTAAGTCATTGATTTGCTCTTATTCTATGTCTGTGTAAATGATCACATCTTTGAAAACATTTATGCTTCATGTTTTATTCCTCTATGCATCAGTGCGATCTAGCCTCATGATTCCTCCCTTCCAAAAAAATTACAGTCCAAACTATTTATTTTTCTCAAACAGCAGGACTTGCACAAGTCTATCCCTTCCCAACATGCACATTCCTCATTGCCAGCTATGGTAATGGACCTTTATTGCAATTAACAAAATCTTATTTGGAGGTGTTCCTTGGTTCAGAGTCTCTCACCTTGATTCTAAGCCCAGCAGCTGAGGCATGCAGAATCCCTGTCCAACACATCGCTAATTACATACCTCTAAATTCATAAAACAGGAGATGCTTTTCTTTCTTCCTAATCTTCCCTGATGTATTTGACAGTCCTGTCCCAGATCCAGGGGGAATACAGATTAACTTTTTTTGGGAAGAGAAAGGTGAGGGGGCAAGGTGTGATCTGTCAAATGGCCAGGTTGGCAGGATAATGAGATAATGAAGCAAGCAGCAGGTAATCTTGTAGACAGGGTCCTAGGGGATCTGATCTTAGGACCAGGTAGGTACAGCTACCTAATTTAGTTAAGGGTCTATCACCTGCATGACCCTGGTGACAAAAAAACTGTTCACTCACTGAATGTTGTGGGGTCACATACCATTTAGGTGGACAAAAATTCAGCTGAAGGCAAGAAGGACAGAGGGAAGCATAGAAGAATGGATCAGTCATGCAAATGAAGCAAGATTCTAGATGTGGGTTCTCATTAGGGGCATTTTACAAGTTGTGGTGGCCCAACAGGTCCACTGAGCATTGGTCACATCAGTAGGGAGTAGAGCGTGTTCCAATTGCATAAATATTGTTAATGGTTGTCAGCGTTCACAATCTTTTCATTAATTATGCATGTCTGAGGGGAAATTGTGCAAAAAGTATTGGCACGCCTTAATCACCATTATGATAAGTGGAATATATCTCAGGGCTGACAGGTAACATTTGCTCATTTGCTGGATTCTCTTCAAAGTGTTAACCTCAAAATCCTTTTTTCAGTTGCTTTTCTGTTTCATATGAATGATGTCAGAATCACGTGTTAGGACCCCTAGGCTACATTCTGCTGGGATGGCTTTCCTAATCTTTCTACATCAATTTTTCATTTGAAAGATCTGCACCTCCATCTGGAAACATGAACAAAATACCAGTGAACCTTAAAAACTGGCTAGATTGTCAAATTATGGGGAGGGAGTAAGAAATCAAGGAAATCCATCACAGCATTAGCATTAAAAATCTATCCAGAAAATGGCAATGGTCTGATACATGTACATGTACTTCAGGCACAAATGAAAGAAGACTGGAAGGACACCAGGTGCCAGACACACAGTCAAAACACACATCCTTTACCAATTGAGCCAACAACGAGCCACCAAGGTGTATTTCCCAAGCAGCTAGGCAAATTCCTTTGAAATTGAAATGGTTTGCACTAACATGCGAAAGCATTCCGTACTTCAGTAATGTGTTGATGAGCCAAGGTTGAGCAGTTCTTTAATATCTGAAAGAATTTTGTTAAAGATGTCTACCAGTTTGTTTAGAACCTGGAGAAATGAAGGTCTTGGCCTGATACAATTGGAGTAAGCACTAAGCAACAAGCCTATCCATACACCTGGGTCTCATTTTGACTAGTCAGGTTATTCAACTCTTGAACTTTTGAAAGTCACTGAGTGTAAAGTTTTGCAGCACTAGCAAACCAAAAGTACACTGTTTGTATGAAAAGCTGAGTCACAGTTTGTCAGCAATGCATCAAACAAAATTGAAGATAAGCAAGAGTGATGAACAGAGCTCAGGGCTCAATGTAGACTAATAGGATACTTACCTGTACCTAAATGTGTGTAAGTTCATGTAAAGCTGTGTTCGTACTGGACTTTTTTCCTGTAATTTTTCCTGGGCAGAAGTTGGCCGGTAGAAATGATCGCATGGCTCAGTAAAAGTAACCAAGAGGAAAACTTCCTGGGATGTCCGCACTGGACTTAAAATGGGGAAAGTTACCATCGTCTTGGTAAGTTTGACCAAAAAAAGTCCAGTACGAACACGGCTTGAGTACCATCTCGGTAATGATTCTTTTGTGTTAATGACTGGATGGACCAAGTCCACTTGAACCAGTTAGATGGTTATTCTCCAACACTGTTCCCCCTCCCTTCCCCCACATCATTCAAGTGCACTGTTCATCTGAAAGTGAACAGGTAACGAAAAACAAAGCCAGACTTGGTAGGCAATGATATCGCTTAGTATGTATCCAAACTACAGCATCAATTCAGTGCACATCAGTTCATGTAATGAACAAAAACAGAAGTGTGGAGATAAGCAGGACAGTATTTTCAGCAAACATTTTCTCCAATCTGATCAACTTGCCTTTTTATCCATGCTAACAGCAGCATCACTCAAATTATTGGGAATGGTTTCATCTGACATTCCATCAAATCCACGATTACAGGTGAGTCAGCCTTGTTCATGTGCATAGTAGTCACATTGATAGCATCAAATATTGCACTCGCTCACACATCTCAAATATGCAATATTCATAGAGGTAGTTAACAGATTCAAATATTCTTTAGGACTTTGCCTCGTGAACTTTTCTAAGAAATTGGCCGTATTTTTCTCAAGCCTGATCATAAAGATTACACAAAACCAGCTTTTTATCACCAACGCACACATTTCCCAATCCCACAGCCAGCAAAATTCACCGATTTCATCTCATAAATTGGTCTTTTAACCCAGGCCGAGATAAACACTCGAAAATGAAAAAGATCATAAAAGATGCCAATATTGCGGCAGACAAACTGACTGCGGAAGCTCCCATTTACCATTCCTGACAGGCCCTTCAATGAGTGTCATTTGTGACCTCTACTGCAAAGGTCAAGAGTTGTCAAGGATGTAACTGCTTGATTCTTGCCAGCTTTCTGGTGTTAAACGCACTTCTTTTCCTTACAGAAATTTTGGAGCTTACTTACTTACTATTTGAAATGATTTCCATATTCATATTGCTTTATTTCAATTAATGTTACTCTGTTTGGAATTGTAAGATGTTTAGATTCTTTGTTGCAGAGACAAATACATGGAGGCCATCACAGATGCAACTGTTTTACATTGAAGAAGTCACCATAACCAACATTGGAACCTTTCCATTACTAAAAGATTCCTATACAACATTTGCTCAGTTTCTGAACTGATTATCACATCCATGGATTTATTCAAAACAAGATGCAGTAAACTGAGAATTTCAAGAGTGCCAAGTTACAATAAGAAAAACAACATAAAACAAAAAAAAGGCATAGTTGAGAGTGTCAATAAGCATACAGATACGATCAGTAAGCACAGAACTTCAAACTTCCTGTGGCTGTGTTGGACTTTGGGCCAATAAAACAGCATGGAATGTGACCCCAGCCACTCATCTTGCACTGCGCTGACTTCAAATTTATTTTCTTTCTTCTGCCATTTTATCTGCACTCCCAGCGAGAATGACAGCCGGCAATAACCGTCACAATTGCCTGGCCTGAATCTAATACATTAGATTTAATGCAGTCAGGTTATAGGGGGTTAGGCCCCTAATACAAGGGCTGGAGATACGTGGATGTAGATATACCATCCTGCATCTTGCCGGGCCAAATTATCTAACTCAGTTTGATGTGACGCAGAGTCTTATTCAAGATTTTCCAGGCTTGTGTAGTAAGTGGAACAATCATTCTGCCCCAGGGTACCGGTGGAAAATAGCCTGCGGATTTGCCCCAGAATTGTGCCATACAACCAGGGGTTAATAGCGACCGGATTGGAAATTAAGACAGGCAGGATTCCGGGATCGTAGTCAAGAGGGTCAGGGAGTAACTGGATGGTTTCATGCACAATTACAAACCAGCTGGGAAAAGGGTAATCTGCACATGGCCTAGGTTCCATGTTCCATGGTTTACTAAGAAATTAGTTCCATCTGTTCAAAACGTGACTTGAAAGGATGGGAAATACCACTTCGATATTTCCATGGGTGGTATGGCCTTTGATAATGACAAGCTCAGCCAAGCTTCCTTCAACATCTACGCTTGAGAGCTTGGTACATGTGTGTATTCCTTAAACTCACTGTCTGTAGCACCCCACAAACTTCCCTAATAATAGTCAAATACTCTCTCTACAAAAATTATTTGCTTCAGGTAGACAACACCATGCAGAAAGCCACTAGGTTAACTCCCTGGAATCTGTCGTGCTCAAATAAAAACACCTATATATCAGACTATTGCTGGTAAGTGTGCCTTGATGCTAATGGGTACTCTAAAGTGGTCAGCCTCCCTTAGCACTGGTAATGCACTCTATGCATTATGTCTTATTTACATGCTTTACCAGTCACCCACACTGAGTGTTTTACCTTCTGGTTTGAACTCTATAAATCATTGTGTGAGCTCCTCTGTCCTCCGACATAGGCCTACATGCATTGGTCATTTTGGTTCATAGCTAGCTGTGCTTGCCAGTGCTGAATGAATGGAGATAAAAGGGCATTTTATGTTCCAGTTGCCCTGAAAATACCAAGGATTTTTACAAATAGTTGACTGCTTCCCTCCTCAATCTCCCTCTGCCAACCCCCCCCCGTTGTCATGGTATGTGGTCCACATTGTTTGAACACTTAGAAAATCATAAAATTCTGTCCCACTGTGAAAACTTGGACAATTATTGCACCACACTACCCAAGTCACACCCTACACACTAAAAAATCTCATATGTTGACGGCATACACAAATTAAGAACTTTCCACCAATGTAGAGACCAAATTGGCTGTCTCAGATTCCTAGACAGTTCACGGATCAAATGCCAACAGAAAGAAGTAGGATTTTCTTTCTGTAAACCAATCCTGAGCATATGCTTGGCCTTTGGTGTGTGGTGCAACATGTGTAACTGTTCATAAACCTTCCAAATAGCCTAGAGGTCTTAACTGACGAACTGTAACCAAATAGGTTGGAAATTCTTCCACTTCATTTTCACAAAATAACTGGATACATATATGGGGTGTCCACTCCCCAAAAAATGGATTCTTGGTCCTGATCTTTGCAGCCAAATTTCAATGCCAAATTTATCAACTGTGTGCTCTGAGAGAGTAATTACAACTTAGTTTCTTGAGAGTAGTTGGGTTTTTTTGTTTTGGTGACAACACTGATGATTTGAGGCCTAACTTGGCATTTTGGAGCTCATAGTGCTGAAGAAGACACTTCACTTGTATAGCTGGAATGTTCCTCTGGTAGCAAACTGTGATTGTAACATTGGTTTTCAGTTTGTGCCAAGTTGTTGCACCCAATCTGCTCTATTCACAAGCTGTAACCCCTCACTGGCAAAGGGGAGACAGGCAAGTTGGGACAACTGTTTCCAACACTGACAGGTACCCGATGCCCATATGTTGCCAATGCAAGGACCATGAATTCTCAACAATTTTGCCACGTACACTCTTGGTCACATACACATTAACCTGTACGTATACGTGGTGTGTCGCTTCAACAGAACATAATTTCCTACAGATTATGCCATCTGTTGTTAACACGAGGGCCAATGGCACATTGTCACAATTCCCTTGTGGAGTTCAGATTTTCCATTCGAGTCTTGTTCAATACAGAGAAAGTGGAAAAGCCTTGAATATGAAAGATATCTCACGACATTCTACGAAGAGCTGACTTTAACCCTTTCCTGAATCCTGGTTAGGAAACAAAAGGAATATTTACTTCACTCCAAACCTGCCAATACTGTAACCTTTGTATAACCCTTTATTCTAGCACAGCAACGTTTCAAAGCTTTGATGACTGTGGTCAGGTTTATATTCCTGACACTCTTTTGATACTTTGTACACATGTGTAATCTACTGGTTGCCACTAAGGACAAAACCCAACTTCAAACTTGCTCATTGGTGTGATAATAGGGCTTGCTTATCTCAACAACTGTCAATCAAATTGTTGATAAGGTCACTGACCAACAACAAAATACCAACAACAAATCAAGATATTGACTTCCTTGCATGCTGCGTGGGTGTGTTTCAAGCGCTGTTGGGTTTGATATGACGCAGCCATTAGGCCCATTACCATCACAACCGGCATTTGCTTCGTATATTACAATTACAAACACAACAAAATTATGGCAGCGTGCCATGACCATTCATCCGAATATTTCAATGTCAATTTCTCAAATCCTTACCAGAGATTCTGGGAATATTCTACAACAGAAATTTTCTCGGGATGTATTTTCTTAAAGCTACTTTGACCCTATTTTGACTGCATGCAGTTATTATGATGCAACACTTACGTGTACGTGTACTCCAAGCATTACATTTTGTTTACGCATAGCAGACTGGTACCTCAACCAGCAAAACACACTGTAGCAATGCTGATTACCTACATGTAGTATCTAACAAATCCTTATCCATAATTTGAAGAGGGGTTCATGAAACTACCGTACATGAATAGAACTTCAGTAGCAAAGATGAGGTGTGGGCGTAATAAATACCTCTTTAACTATTAGGGTACTTGCTAAAGTATACACATGCCTCAAGTGTAGGAATACGTAATTGAACATACATGAGGTGCTGCTACAGTAAATGGTATCTCCTTGGACTATCATCGGTAAAGATGTCAACCAAATAGTCTTATAAACGAGCGCATGATATGGCCAGAGCAGCAACCTACGATTTGCCCTGACACCAACGGATTATTAATATTGTACTTAGATATCATGCAAGCCAGTTGGCCCAGTCCGTTAATCATACATAATGGCATCATTAACTAAAATCAGAAGGTAAATACTCACCTGGGGAGCAGCGCCTGGTATCATCTCCATGGCATCACTACGGTGATTATAATAAGATTTCAATCTGGGTTGAGTTACCTAGCAATGGTGTCCTGGATCAGCGAATGTGGTCCTAAACAAGCGAACCTAGGACATACATGTACATGACCCAATCAGCTCAGCGGGACGGTTAACTGGTTCACCAAGAACCAGGGTACCGGGCGGTGGCTGTCAATTATCAAACTGCATATTTGTCCAGCCCACCTGAATAAGCAGTCTCGCAGCTATCACGTTTTTTTGATTTTCTGTGTTTTTTTTCTCCATCTAAACACAGCCGAAATCACCAGGGCTGTTACAGCTACTGAAATGCCGAACAATACAGCCTCCTTTTTGTCTTTTTTTCGAGATGGGAAAACTGGTCTTTGAGGATATTGTCCCCATTTTTTCTTTTAGCAAACACTAGACTGACGTCAAGTTCCGATCGCAGTTTATACAGCACTCTAACTATTTGACTATACTTGAGGGTAAATAAATAGTGTGAAAATAAACACCAATACTGAGAAAAAAAGGTGATGACAAATATCATCATGAGTGAAATGTTAGCACGCTTGAAGATTGAATCTGCACGCCATATTCAGGAACTGAACACAGCAATTCCACAAAAAGTAAACAAAAACAAGACTTACTCCCTTTATGTGGACCTTATAAATTTCAACAGAAAAAACTAAATATTCACGTTTTTAATGTATCTTTTAAAAAATTAGCTTTCTAAGCCACACTTGCAAATGTACTTCATGGACAGTGGGGAAGAAATGGAATTTAACCACCAAACTGCCACAACCATAACTGATTTGCTTACAAGTACCAGTATTTCCTGAAAAAAGGAAATATCACAATGCATTTCTGTTATGTGAGAAAATATTGGACATTTCCAATTGTTGAAACTGTAAATCAGTCAGAAAAAATCAATTTAATGGATATTTGATGCCATTACACACCCCTGATTTTGAAGGAAAGATTTTCAAATTCTTCTGGAAACATCCAAATAACCAGGAGACAGCATGAAAAAAAAATCATTCCACAGCATCAAATTAGTTACTCAGTGCAATTTGATGGATCAGTTTCTTTAATGGAACTCTCATCAAAGTTGATTTAATACAAGCAAACTTGAGTCTGGTTGAAAATCTTCAGTGCCTTTTAAAAGAAGACTTGTCGTTGGTTATTAGAGCATCTTTCAACAAGTGCCGCAATAAATATATTTTGCCAGTGGCACTTGTCGTTTCAGTGGAAGTGAAGGCGAACGATTGAGTGCAAGAATGATGGAGAAGAGATAGGGTGAGCTAATCTCGGAATCAGTCACGGTGGTGTGGAATATCGGTTGTGTAAATCTGCCAAGCTCATCAAAACGTTGCTCTTAATCAAAACAATTTATGCACAGTGCTTGGGGATATTGGTTTGCAAATGCAATCCCTGTTACAGCTGGGTGGGGGAAAAAGCTAGCCCCTGCCGTGTGATTCTGATGTGCAATAGAGGAAGTTCAGGTTGCGATCAAAAAGTGCTCTTTCTCCAGCAATGAATCCAAAATCAGACTGAAAGGCTTCACAATTTTGCAAGCAGCAAAAAGACTGTCATCAGTGGGATGCAACAACCTGACATGAAGCCATGAAACACCTCCTACAAATGAAGAAAATTAAGCTTGAGACATAATTTATCCAGTAAATCGCACCACTATTAAGACCAAAATTCCAGAATACTGAGCGGCACCTTTAGTGAGTACATTCCAACAATGCACCCCTAGAGTAATGAACTTCACACCTGTGTAATTACTCTTGCCCTCAAAATCTTAAAGGGACAATGCATAAATTCACAATGTCACCAAGTAGCAAAACCCAAACTGACAAACAACCGTCTCCGCTCAAGAGATCAAGCACACACTTCGTCTTGTTTACACATGACTGTGCTTGTAAATATGCAACAATTCATGCACCTGAAAGATCTTAGCAAATCTTTATTCTAGCAGTGGAAAGGAAATTCCCTTTAAAACCTTTGAAACCCCCCCTCACGAATCCCCACCAGTCCTGTCAATGAGCTGATCAACACCTCTGGGAAGTACCTTGTTGATACAAGTCCTGTATGTTTTTAGGCCTTGTCACCTGTATAAACACCTAGGCACACGTACACCCTGTCCCCTAAACGTTGCCCATTGTTAGACCGTGGCGTAACCCACTCTATACGCCAACAGCACAATCTTGAAATAGTATGGCACTGCTCACCAGCATTTTGAGGTCAAACCTGCATCAAATCACACCAATCAGACTTGGCCTATACCTCTTGCAATTATTTTTCAGAAGGCAACTTACAATCTATCTGCTGCTTGACCTCTAGGATAATCCTGGAATTTAGCAAAAACCAGATATTGAAACTGTTGAGTCTTATGGCATTCCTGCAAGTAATTCTCACTTTTTTTCGTATCAGATCAAATCCTGCCCGGCTAGTGTGCACTTTGACTGAATGAGCCATGGTCACAAGTTCTCACCTAGCGAAATCCAAAGTTCTGCAGGAACACTGTGTATGAGTGTGTAGAGACTCCTCCAAGGAGATGCAATACCTGTGGTGGCAAAGCACCCAGACACCATTCTTGAGCTCGATGCTTATTAGGAAAGTCAAGCACCGGATTGCTAGAAGAGGTATTCAGTGCTCACATACCAGTACCTCCAGTGTGCCTTCTGCCACCTCATAATGGCTTCCAATTCTGTTGCTGGATTACACTAGTGGCAAGAGCATGTGACCTGGACCATGCAAAGACAATATCTAGTCTTACTCCTTGAGTGTTTTACAAGCCTTTCATTTAAAGCCTTTAGTAAAATGACAAACCATACAGGTGCAAACTCCGGCTGTATCCATATCAAATTGACTATGGCTGTGGCTAATGTGTGGCCAAGGATGCCCATGGCTATAAAAGCTGCATTCACTTCCTCTAGACATGATTCCGCCTAGCTGCCAAGTAATTTGGAAGCCACCTACATGTAAGCGATAGCCTCTTCGATTTTCTGCTACAAACTTTCTGCATACATGATTCGTGTGAATACATAAACAAAACTGACGAAAAATTTGGAGCTGTGTCAAGTCTGGTTTTCATATCGTCGTTTGTAACGCAGACGGTCCAAAAGATGTTAAGACGCAGACATTTACGGAAGAGATGCACCCAACCAAATTAACAAAATGGCATCCAAAACTCAGAAATTTTTGCCCAAAATACCCTTTTTAGGTGGCAATGTTGGCTTTTGAAGCCAAACTGATACTCCAGCTTGATGTAATTACCCTATGCTAGTAATAAGGAGATTAGTCCCAATCTCCTCAAGCATCTACATTAGATGTATCACTACACCTTAGAGCATCATTTTAGACATTCTTGCTTGGATTGCGAGCAATGACATGAATCCTAAGTGCACAGATTTAATGAAGGGGAAAGGGTATGTCCATACATTATCTTACTAAAAAAAAGCAAATCTGTGATCAAACAAGGCAGAGGATTTGCCTTGAGATTTGAGTTGATTAAGTTCTAATGCGATTACAGCTCCCTTTTAGGTTGTTCGCTGCTTGTAAATCATGTTGGAGACGTGTAAGAATTATGATAAGATTACTGACGCTAGAATTAAGAGCACCCAGGTGTCACATCAGGCAATAACAAAACTAAGGAAAGCAACCTGGTGGAAAATCATGAATTATTATAATGCCCTCCTTTTTATATAAGAATTCCTGGAAATTCAAAGCTGCAGTAGCTTCTAGACAGAAATGTTTGTAACATCTCTTCCTTGTTCGTCTTTCTCAATGATGCACTCATGATCTGGTTGAAACAATACTTGTAAATCTGAAGACTTATCAGGGAAGTTCTGAATTCAATTCAACAAAATGGAGTTGTTTTGGGAATAAGTTTGATGGTTGCAGTGGGTTATAACCAATGCTTTTCCCATTACAGTACTTACCATTTGGATAAGAGACCATATACACTAACAGACCACATGTATAAATTTATATGATACAGTGGACAACCTTTTTAGGTTGGAGAAATATTCAAAATAAAACGGGCAAAGCTAATCCACTGAGTACAAGAAACCTACAAATAACAGTTTTACTAATGGAATACACACACCAGTCCATGCACATTTATGTTCAACTTTGTACTTAATGAATACTGTGAATACTGCTCTGAAATGACAATCTTCCACTGCATAAAACTGAAGTTTGTAAACTGATTTTTAGTTGTGATTTCCTCGGGCTTGACTGCCTAAATTCTATGATTTATAACTTTCACTCTCGTATTTGAAGAAGGTTAACAGGTTCCCCATCACAACTTCTAATGGGCCGAGGATATTACTCACATTCTCTTTAAAATAACCTGGCCCCTACCCCTCTCTCCCCTCTCCCATGTCAGTCGTGAAAACTTGATGCGGCCGAGGTTCACACTTGACGACTTTGCCTGAGAGGCCCCATTACGCCAACAATACTATAAATGTCAGTCCATTCAAAAGGCCATCCGTCACACACTTGTGAAAAATTAATCTCAGGGAAATCACTATTATGGGGCGGTGAATGGGCTTGTTTCCCCCCAGGTGGTGTACGGTTATTGTGAAGCCCCTTTGGCCCCATTTGACACTCTTGCTACCCACTCAAAAGGGCACAGTTTTGGGGGGTGGAAAGGGAAGTTACGCCTGGGCTCTTCTAGGCATAAGATTATTGGAGCTTTGCACAATGTTTCCTTTAGGACTGACTGGGTCTGTTGAGTATCTTTTATCCTGGTGAGAAAAAGTGAGGAAATGAGTAGATTGAACTCTTTCATTACAACAAACCACTGACAGCTGCCACATGCCGTATTTACAATATATACAGTTGATTTTTTTTTCGATGAAAATTGTCAATGAAAATTTCGATGAAAAATAAAAAGTAAGTCATTCAACAGGAAACTTTTTATATTCTCTATGTCATGGTTATACACTCAGTTAAATGTTAGCCGTGTATGTTCATGTATATGTACATTAAAATGCAGTTGATGCCGATGGTGTCTTTTGTATCAACCACACCTTACCATGCTTGACATCAATAGGCAATTATCACGTAGCTACCATAAACTTACAAATATGCATGTCAATAATGTATCAATATTTGCATTAGCTAATTAACCAGGCTGGAATTTAAATTGCTTTTAAATGTATCTCCACCTCAGAAAGGACTGTGATGTTTTACAATGATGTACTGTTACTTCAGCTATGATTTAAATAGACAAGCCTTAACCAAACTAGTTATGCACAATGTTATTATGTTCTATACTAATATTAGACTAGTCAAATTTGTGTCAGTTCAAATCCCACACCACACGATACTTTTTAGAACTGAGCATATACATATACATGTATTGATTATTTTAAGAGGCAGGCCAACCCAACAGTTCTTCGGAAAATCAATAGCAAACATGTCCCCATATGATGAAAGTACACTCATATTTGTACAAACAGGCAAAAATGCCTTTTTAAATCTAGGATTTCCAAAATTCTTTTATCTTCAATCCCACATTTGAACACAGGAGGGAAATCCTAGATTTTCTTATTCTGAATAACAGATAATCCCAAAATAATGACAAGCCAAACGAAAAAAAAAATCCAGCATCAACTCAACTTTTGTACCCTCTGGCATTTAATGCAAACTCCAAGTCACAGATCAACTTCTTGTTAAATAAAACTCCACAAGAAAAGGGCACTTTATCACTGAACTGTCCCAATACTCTGACAGGGGACACACAGATAAGGCTCTTGAAACTTTAAAATTAGATTTATTTTTTTCCCCAACATCCGTTTCATTTCACAGTTGTCTTACTCGTAACAAATGGCGCGATGAAACCTGCTGGAGCAGCAGCAATTTTGATCCGTTGTTGACTGTGGCCTATTGCAAAAAGATCAAATCACTGAATCCCCCCCCTTGACTGACACGTTTGAAGCACTTCTAGGGTATACTGAGAAAAAATACAGTGTTGAGCTGAGCTGCGTGATATCAGCACGAAGCGATACATCAACACAGTATTAATTAGTGAGATGGAATGTGTCTCACAATTCTGTGTTCCTTCCATTTGCAGAGAGCTTCATTAAGAAATTAGAAAAACACACAAGAGTGATGACTTCCACAAACAAACAAATTAACATGTCAACAGATAAAAGGTCAGCTACGTTGGCCTAATTCAAAGCAAAGTTTGACTTACAATTGAACAAGAGGCCATTCCGGATCTACTTTCAGAATCATGCATTGTACTGAGTGCCTTGTAACAACCACAGAAAAATGTGAACAAAAATGTGACTTCCAAGTACCTTTATAACAGAGTAAAAATAGGCCATAGGAAAGTGGTATCTACCTTTGGTAGGTACAGAGTCTAATGTACATGTATAGGCCTTAATTTTGTTTGGGTCAACATCCACTTACCTGAGCAAATTCTACAGCCTTACTTATTCTGCCAATCAATTTTTCTTCAAATAATTAAGGTTTTGAGAAGTAAGACAGTTTTTTTTACAGTGAAACTGCTGCCCGATCAATCAACTCACAACATGGCAGATTTTGCAATGGACAGTTTTCTTCTCCCCAAGCGTCCAGACCAGAGAGTTTGAACCTGTCACGAACAAATCTAAGATGACTGATACAATTTATCAGATGAGCACAGCAACTGGCCAAGAAATAGCTGTCCAGAGGAAAGTAGCAGCTGGTCTCGTCCTACCCAACGGTTCTTTTTAAAGGGGCCAATCAAAGCAGTCATTGGTGGTTTCAACAATTAATGTGATGCTGCTAAACAAACAACCATATATTATTGGGACTTAAACTACCCAAAATTTCTCCTCGAGCCCTTTGTGGGGGGGGGGTTTGGAGGAGGGGTCATTTGGGAGCATTTTATATCCCAATTTACATCCTGATTATTAATCCATTGAGAAACTCTCCATATTGACTGGTTTATTACAGACAAAGAGGTACAGACAGAGGGTCATTTGAATGCATTCATGAAATTAGTCAAAACAATGTCATGACATGTACCCAAACATGCCATACGTAGTCCCTGTACGAAAGTTTTCAAAGACAACATAGGCAAGCAAAGAGCATACACACCCCAAAAATAACAATATTCTCAAATTCATTGCTACACACCCAAGGAAGTTATCAAACAATAACTGCATACAGGAAGATAGTGTGGTTGTTATTCTCTACACATAAGGCCCATAACAACAGGAGCTGTCGTGATTTACACCATATCCTCAGTTTCAGCGGCAGGAAATCCTATTGGAGCTTTAAATCGTGCCAGTTCAGTTATAATTTAGCAGCATGTGAAGGCATGTTTGAAGTGATCCAACAGAATACTCCACATGCCTAGCTCCTGTAAATGCTACACGGCTGATCAGTTGGGAATTTGGCAGTAACTACGTATTCTGCAGATGTGGCTCACCATACCCTGAGGGAAACAAATGACCTCCTTGTCTTCAGAAGCTCACCTTTGGCAAAGATGCCTAGTCTCTGATTGGGTCATTAACCTCAATTGGGAACTGGTGGCCAACAAACAAAATCACATGAAACAGCAATTTTTTGTCGGGAATCCTTCATTGCAAATGCCCTGTGTGTCTTGAAATGGGTCACATCCCAGTTGGGCAGGACAATATCGTGGGTTTGAGTTGTCAGCTTGGGGCTCGGTTCCCGGACATTTTATACGCGATGCATGGCTCAAGTAGACCGGAAAAGTGTGACAAGTGCAAGGCAAGAACTCCCCAAGTGTAGAGTTGAGCATGTTTGTCATGTAGCGTGAAGGTAAATAGAAATCTACACTCATGCCAGGATCTGTTTGATCTTTTCAAGTTTAGGGAGGCCAACTTTTGGGGTTTGGAGGTGCTCCAAAAGGCAAAGCACACCACTTGACTTATAGTCTAGAAGTATGAGCAACTTATAATGCCATTCAGACATTCAAAACGCAGATGAAAAGTACCCACGTTGTCTCTGACAGATGAGAAGCTAATGAACAATTCAAACCTAACGTTTGCATTGTACCAGAGGAGAAATTTTAAATATCCATTTGCATGTGAAATGAAGAGTCATTATAAAATCATGTATTGAATGGCCATACTGTTTTTGTTATGCCAGTTGACACTTTACCT
>NW_019091418.1:2551410-2630095 GCF_001949145.1 Acanthaster planci
GGTAGCACCAATGAGTTTTTTTTCTCAAGCTTCATATTTTTCTTTAATGAATAAAACAATTTGGCATCCCCCCAGAGATGAATCGAATGATGCGCTTTTAAAACATTCAAAGTTGTCTACATTTTCCCAAAATCAGGGGTTGTTGCTGATGAAATCACTGTTTGCTCATGAATATGGAAATTTTCAAAATGTATTTTGCATCGGGGAGATGTTAATTTTAATGATGGATTTTGCAGCAAAACCTGTAATTAAAATAAGGAAATCTCATTAGCATAAAAATTAAAAAGGCTTCAAAGTAATGGGGTTAACTGAGACACAAAGGTTCATTTTTGAGGGTTTATAATTATTACAACATTGTACCGCTGAGACCATACAATAACGGACTAGGTTTTAGGAGACAAAATGTACCGTGCAATGCAGTCAATGGGGGAGGCAAAAGTTCATTTACCTCGGTCATTGCACTTAGCAATATTGTAATACAGAAATCGCCTTTCAACCCACAAGTTCATAAGGAGACAGAAAAAAATTCACTTCAACACATTCTCCCCAAACAAATTATCCAAAAAATTTTTACCTTGTGATGGTTTTCACCCCTTGAAGGCAAACATTTTATTCGAGTGAGACCCCCTTCCTATGCAGTCTCCTCTGCCCCCCAATCCATGGACTATCAGCAAGTTTGGAATCTAATCAAGATACAAACTGCTTATAACAGGTTGGGTTCATGATCCGTATGGCCAGTTCAAGACACTGATGGCTCCTGGTGTGGGATGCCACCAGGATGCGTTAGGCATCTTCCATCCACCCCCCCCCGCCCAAACTTGTCACTTTGACGGGTAGTTCGCAAGGCGAGGACGATCAAATTTCAGAACAGCAGCCTTTGCAGTCGTGGTCTGCACACGTACGTGGTCTTATCTCCAGGCAAAGAGAAAAAAAAATGAGATCTCATCCCCAGGTAATGGGTCCGATTTCAGAATCATGTTTTGAGAAGGTTTTATTTCACACTGGGCCCTGTCAGTGCCATACGGGAGGCCAGGTATATTGTCCCTGGCACCAGGAGACTGTCAAAGAACATTCTTAGGAGATATATTCAAAATTCTATTTACCCTCCCAATCCCAACCTTCTGTGTCATTATGTTGACTGTGTGAGTCACATTTAATTTAATTTTCCCAGAGAAAGGGTGGTAGTTGTATTATCAAGCCCCCCAGATCTCCTTTCATCGATTGTAAGTGGAGTTGATTTGAAAGACTATTCTTCTGGTTACCGATGGAATAATGATCTGGAAAACTTTGCCCGGTCATGATCTCTGAAGGAACAAAAGAAGACTGGATGAGAGACTACAGGTTGCTCTATAAAAAGTGGCTACCGCTACTTTAAGGTTTCCCTTTATTAACTTAAAGGGAAAAAGCCATGAATATGTCTCTAGGGTGGGCCCAGTTCAAATTGAACCATTAAGAAGAAGACAAGGCACTAGACAGTAGGAAGAAGACATGATGCACAGTTTCAAATAAGAATCACATGACATTTACACCTCATATTGAAAGGCTTGTTTAATCATGTTTTCATTTATTGAAACTTGCAATGAAGTAAATGGCACAGCCAAGTACACAGCCGAATGAGGTATTCTCAGCAGGAATTTTGCATCTCAAGGAATTTGTCATAAACATGAATTGATGGTATTTTTTAAAAATTAGGTTCAAAAGTGCTTTGGCCTGACCTCCAATGGCAGTTATTGAACAAATGATGCAACAAGGAAATATATTCATTAAGTTCAGATCCTAAACAAATACTACCAATGCTTGGCAATGCATTATAACCAAATAAGGCAAGATGCTACACATCTATTCCTCACTTAACAAAGCAGCATATCATCGTTCCTTACTTGTTTATACCCAAACAATTCACATTGATGATCTTGAGAGGTTTGGAGACCCATCAACCACTCCCCTTGAGAAAACTCACAGCGTGTAACTGAGCTGCCCACAGATACTCTGTCTCCTGAGATCCGAGGTGTGCCATCCATGGATGTGAAGTTGCCGGCTCCCTGCTGGGGTGTACCCTCAGTCACGCTTCATTGAAGGTAACAGGATCAAAATGCAAGCAAGTAAACTGACCCTACCCCATTCAGCGAATTAGTGCGCAAATTTAGGCAGTTCTTGGGCCAATCTATCCAATGCCGCACGAAATGTTATGAATAAATTGACAGCTGGGAGACAAATTCCTATACATGTAGAGGCAGTTAAAGGTGTACATTTGGACTGTCAAAACTACAGAGAGAACATACATGTAGGGTTATTTTGAATACCACTCAGTCACTTTTGACTGTTTTCACCATTTGCATATGTACTGTGCAAATACCACGGTGTGAACTACTAGTAAGAGCCAACTCAACCAGAGCGTATTGATTTTTTGTTCATCTAAATCTAGCAAGCCACTGAAATTGTAGGAAAGTAAAGTAAGTCACTCCACCCACAATCCTACATATTTCCTGGGGATGGTGTGGGATTTTGTCTGTCTGAGGGTTGCTATGTATTGCCAACGCCAAAACGGAAAACAAGCACAAGTTTTTGGACAAACATATTGGTAAAAACTCAATTTCCACATTCTTCAAAAATGTTAGTAAATGTATCAAAAACAAGGAAAAATAATTCCACAATTTTTAAAAGTCATATCACACAGGTTATAAAAAGTGCATCATTCCTCCCTCAGAAACTGCCCACCATTGTCTATTTACTGTATTTGCTATCAGTTTATTTGCACTCGATCTCCAAATATTTTCCAGTCAACTTCTCTTCCAGAGAAAGTCATGTGGAAAACAAATGGTACATTAACTGTGCTCATGACCTGACATGTTAAGTGCATGTCTATGAGTACACATTAAAGCATGTAGACCTTTGTAACTTAACATGTACACAAATAGTAAATAGATTACACCTCATTACACAGGCAAGCAAGTTAAAAAAAATCACTGACAAAGCAAATAATGAAATTGATGATTTGTCAAGTGACAAAAACCCATCAATTACTGGGTTGGCCCATGGTTGCCATTTCCTAAGCACAAACAGACCTCACCGCCCCAATTAAGAATGCATCTAATTTACAGTGGGGGGATGTTTTCATAACGAATTCCGATAATCTGCAGTCAGTCAATGAGATTGCAGAGAGGACGGAGAAAGATAGAATTAGTAATCAATGATGACCAGTCTGCCTTAGGGCATATGGCAGAAATGTATTGCTTTCTAACAAGACTAGGAGCTACCTTGCGTAGCTCTGAACATCAAGATACCAGGGTATCTTGATGAAACTGCTTCCTTGCATTTCTTCCAATACTTGTGCAGTGTGCACTGGCATAAACCATAGCAGTGTTTCAATAAGATTAATACAAAAACTCCACCCTTAAGTCCATACACATTCAAATTTACACGACTCTGATATTTCAAATATTCAAACTTTGAAGTAATTTTTTTAAAATCCCACTTTCTTTCCATCAAACACAAGTGTGTGAGTGCATTTGTCATACATCATTTCAGCCACGTTACCAGTACATCAAATGAACATGGCTCATTAATTGAACAAACATCTGCAAATTAACCCCAGAGTGTATGTTCAACATCAATATTGCAAGTAAAGGTGCAATTTCCTAAAGCCAGCATTACAGTACATGTGTCGGAGTATCATCATTATGTGTGTTTTGGGTAAGCACTACGTCTATAATTTAAACAAGCATCCCTTCATTAACAGTGCTGTGTAATGTATAAGAAAACTATCCATGCCAATGGCATCAAGGCTGTGTCAGATTACTTGACCGGTAATGGCTATGGCTGCAAATCACACAAATATCAATGGATAAAGCCCCTAGCTGGTAACCTCCATAGGTGTACATATTTTAAGTCATATTTAAGTTGGCGCAATCTTTGATGCTTCCATGGTTTCCATGATTACAAGTCTGTGATAACAGAGTATGTGAACCATGGACAAACTCTCTCATTTCTAGACAGGCTGAAACTTCACCCTATTCTAAAGCCTTTGTATACAACTGTGACCAATGACAGCCCATATTGAACCATACTTTTCCATGTGATCGAGGCATACAAGAGAGAAAATAGACAGATGTTGAGAAAAAGTAAGGAAGGTTTTCACAGGGAGGTAAAATCCCAAGAGAAGCATTAGCTTGATAAATTTGTGCTATTTATCATCGGGATGCGAGGGCATTCAATGAAGCATGTAGATTCACAATCCTCCTCCAAGTCACTGTGGAGAAAATAGTACCAAGTAAGTCAAGCGTGGCCAATTTAATGAGGGCAGTGTTCCTCAACAGGCTCCTAATGAGGGTAATCAAACAATTGAGTGTCTGGGTATACCACTGGCTTGTTTACTGGTTAACCTAACCAGTGAAATTGGCTAGATGGTCCCAATTGGAGCCAATTTGCTTTCCTCACAAGACGTGATACCAAGTTCTCAGGAGATGGACTAAGAAATATACCATGCATCAAAATGTGGGGTTGCTGAACTGTAATAACGAAACACTTTATGTCAATGATTCCAAACAAATCTGAATAGGATGACATTCCCAATGTCTGGGACTTAAACATCCTAGTACTTCACATTGCCTTGTCCATCTTTTCAGAGAAGTGTGTAGTCTGTAGATTTGCAAGAAGATATCAGCCTGTTTGTGAAAGACTTGCATGTTTGTTCACTTTCCAAGTGGTGTGAAAGAAATTCCTTGAGTGAGAAAAATCTGCTCAATGTCTGCTCCAATTCCTCCTTGGGCAAAATAAAAAATTGTGACGGGGCTTCCTCGAGAATCCGTTATGGATCAAACCTGCCTGTCCAGGCTCGGTGTGTCTGTGATACAGATACTAAGCCTGAATAGACCTACATTCGTTAAATAGGCCAGAAATAGAGCTTACAAGAAGCATCTCTAGATAGGGAAATATTTACAGACAGGCGAAGGACATAATCGAGCACAAGTTCACATGGACATCATATGTTAACAAGGAAATGCACTCCTGCTACTTGTATTTTGCCCAGGTGTACTGATATTTTGATGATAGTTTCTGTACTGATCCTCACTTGAAATCAGTCAAAGATTGTTATGTCACATAGCTTTATCTGTTTAGCAAGCTTTACAACATGGAGAAAGTATCCGTGCAAAAAAAAATAGAAGTAAAACTCTATTAATACTTTTCTACTGATTTATTTTTACCATAATTTTGTTTTCATTTGAGGAAAGAGTTTATTTAAAATTCTACATTGGAAGGAAAGATAGGGTAGATTCCAGATGCCCATACATGCAATCTATTTGAACTACTCTAGCAAGTGACAAGGTATTCAACAACAACAAATTGTATTGAGAGAAGAGTTTGGTTAATTCTGACGCCCTTGGGTACCTTGTTAAAACTACTCCAAAACCTTCAGTTGTCAGCACAGTTATAAATCAGTTGCTAGTGCAAGCCTCACAATAGTAAGTGGGACCTTCCTAAGGAAAAAGGGAGGTCATGGAATTTGATTATTTTTTTAAGAGAACCTGGTAACTTCTTTACAGATTAATGCCTTCTTGAACTTTGGTAACATAAGTCAGCATGTACACTACCTTTAACAGCCCACAAGGGTACATTAAGACATCAGTTGGACATGCATGTTCAGCACAGCTCCGACCAACACACAGAAACCGGTATGAGCATACATGTGTATGTGATGAGTTCCCACCAATGGACCATCATTACCATGCAAAATCCTCCATGGAATACATACAAGTAAATTTCATGAAAATGTTCATAAAACCGTCTCTCTCACCGGCTCCAGTCACACACGAAGAGCAATTACCACAGGGGTGCAGAAAACCAGGGAAGGAATGCGCAATGTTCCCTCAAATTCAATTTTTATCTAAATAAACTAAATTTGCGTGCATCCCTCCCTGTTAACATAATGACCCCAAAATCTGATCAACTTCACAACAGAGTGACTCCACTCTCCCTTTTAATTCTCCTAGAGCCCTACAATATTAACTGGATACTACTAAAAACATGTTGACTGGAAATATTTTCAAGTCTTTGTTTGGTGTCTGGAGGTATGCAGGGCAGTCTAGTCACAGATGCTCATTGCAAGGCAACATGCACAGCGGTACCCATTACACCACCAAACACTACCTCCTACCATCCAACCAGGACTATGGTCCCATTGTTCCCATTTGAGTTAAGGCCCAAGTACCACAGGAAGTATTAAGAGGGATTAGGTCTGCCCTGCACAATGAGAGCATGGCCCAATTAACGACTATTAACTAGGGAGGTGCCAGACTTGTGGAGGGGGTGCAGGGTATTAAGGTGGAATAGGGCAGAGATCAATCTTGTTATCCAGAGATCAACCCTTTGTCTGGGACATGCCTATTGTGATTTGGGGAGGCCTTCCTCCAAAGCCCCATGTAAACCAATTTGTGTTGATGGTGTTATGCTCACTGAGATGATAGGTCTTGCATGCACCAAAAGACTGAGCAGTGTGGAATTCAGCGCTATTTGACTGAATTTCAACCACCTCAAGAACCCGTAGCTACTAGTAGTCTGATTTGGATACTTACGAAAACAACTACAGCCAATTCACTTGGGCAACTTTCAAGGTTGATTTTGACCCAAGAAAAACTGTTAGGAGAAAATTATATGCAGGGTAAATTTGATCTAGGATGGCTACTTGAGAAACGAGTAAACTGACAATAGTAACTGCAAACCTTTTCTTGCAATTCTTGCAATGGGATCACAATGAAAATTACCATGTGAAAGGTGTAAGGGCAAAACCTACGATAAAATTACAATTAAAAAGTTTTATCTCCAACATAAGACAACTTAATATCGATGTCTTAAGTTTTTGTTAAATTTATAATATTGGATGCTTGAGTTTTCTCATGATCTCAGTTTTTGTTCATTTTAAGAAACTGATTACTCATGTAGAACATGTACAGAAATGGACTCCAACTTTTTAGCCTTCAAGAAGGGCAATATTCATGATTAAACCATTTACATGTTCACATTATATTCTAATTCATTTGTCTTGATTAGGCCGATCTACAGGTAGAATTTTCAATAACATCACCCTTGAAAACTTACAACAAACACAAATGTTGAATTGATTTTTGTTCAATTCTTTCCTTTGAAGGACAGGTACATGTCTGTGAACACTGAAAATCCCTACGACACATTTGACACCACTTCCAATCAGTTGGTCTCATCCAGATAAAGTTACCCAGAGTTGCTGTGGATAAGAAGACCCTGTTTCATACCAGGTTCCCTGATGGAGGAGGCTGTGTTCTGTGTACTGAGACAACACGGGAGGGCTGCCAGCCGAGACAAGACAAGCGAAGAGATTCCCAGAATACCCATGTAATTGGCGGCGATATGCCTGGCATGAGGCAAAGTGGCCTGCAACATCTCACTCAAGGAGGCATTTTATGAGCTCATAGTACTTGGCATGCGGGTGTTGTCTGTCCATTTTTCTTTCTTTGCATTGTTTATTTTTAGGCATCTTCTTTTATGACATGGCAAGTGTAGTCCAAAAAATGTAAAAAGCCAGGAGTAATGTTGGTAATGTTATACAGTGGGGGGGGAGTGCAGATATAAAAGGGACAAGTGAAACCATGGGAATGGTTTTTTCACAGATGGTGGATGATGACAACGCTAATAATTGGGGTGAAAGAAAGAAGAGAAAGCTGGAGAGGAAAACAGGGCTTCTGCTTCAGTTACTAAACCTGGTGCTTATATGTACATGTAAGTCAGTGATTTAGACTGGCTTTCCTGTTTACTGCATTCTTTTCTCAGTAGGAAAGTGCTTTTCCAACCTATTTGAATGAGAACTGCTTTTTGTTTATGTTTATAGTATGCCGGAGTCCTTCAAGGGTCACTGCAATACATTTAATTCAATACTAACCTTCAAAACGCACCTTCTTGTCTCAGCTAACCTCATGTTTCCTTTTTTCACTATTGTATTGGGTATTTGGCAACCTTTTTTGTTTTATGTTAATGAGATTCCCATATTCATGAGCAAAACTGTGATGTCATCCTGGGAAGCAAACCTCAACGTTGCATCGGTTTGTGCCCCCAACAAAAAAAAATGCCGACTTTTTTAGCTGGCCTAAAGTTTCACCTCTTCCATGGTGATTCACTGTTAAGCGAATACACTGCAATAAGCCTCTCTAAGAAATGTATTTGATGAGTAAATTGTAGGTTAAAATCTGTGTACTGGACCATGTCTTCCCTGGATGACCTCACAGCAACAGCACCCTCAGTTGTTCAGAAAAGTATGGATACTTTTGAATATGCAGGTGAATCCCGTGTACATTTAACCTAAAAGGAAGTCATAACTTACATGCATTGAGGAGACTATAAAATTGCAGAAAAACTGTGTCTAAGAAAAATTCATTGCTGCCACCCTTTAAATGATATCAATATAGAGGCTAGAGTACACTGTCTGTACAACAATGCAGTAATAAACACTCTTTATACCTTGAATTGTTCAGCAAATTGTCATTTGAAGCTCAGTGGCATAGCTAGGATTTTACTGGTGGGGGGCACAAAGGGGCACCAGTACCTTACGGGGGGGGCCTCAGCTTTCAGTGGTGTGGCTTTGGGGGACAAGATTTTGTTAACCTTATTCAGTATCCATTCATCCCTTTTTTTTAGTAGGGGGCACTTGGGGGGGGGAACCGGGAATTTATGGGGGGGGCACATGCCCCCCAGGCCCTCCTGTGGCTACGCCACTGCTTAAGCTAAAAATGCCACTGGGGAGAGGGAAAAACAGCGGTATGCTCCAGCGTGCATTCAACCATCTTCCCGCATTTTGGCAGGTACATGATGTACATGTACGTTTCTTCTTATCAAGGCATGGTTTGCTGTGCCCAATTTACCAGCTACATTGCATTACGCAAGGGTGTGTAATCTTCCAAATATATTGTAAATCCAACAGCTCTCTCGATAGACATCATGCCAGAGGGGTAGAGGAATGCAGCCCGGATATCCACTTTCTCAAATTCCATCCCCCAAATATCCCCTGCCCATTGGATTTTCCTCAGAGCAGGGATTTCATTTCTGAATGTTTATTTGTTTCTCTGTGCTCCTAGTCACAGGTAAAGGGTTGTATATTGGCACAGGTTGTAACCTTCCTCTGGGCTGTATATTTTTGCCTGTGTAATCTACTCAGCCTTCAGATGGTCATTTGCTCCATGGTCAGTCATAGTCTTTCATCGCAGCCCCTCTAGCTCTGAATTTGGTACATTAGTCACTTTTCATTGGCAGCAGGTCTTCAGTTAAAGGAAATAAAACAGAAAAAATACTCTGTGGTGTACCTTTCCAAGAACAAAGGCTACAAGAGAATTCTTTGATTGGAGGGTCTACAGTCATATAAACGAATTTGCCACAGGATACTGGTACAAAATGAAAATGCCAGTAATACTGAATAGAGAGGCCTACACATTAGATCTCTACATAATCACCGGAAACATTTGCTTGAATATCAGATTTGAAGACAAGCACACACCTGGTCCTCATTACTTCTACTGTTAGTGACTTGACGATAAACAGAAAGTCAGAAAGTCAATCAATGGTTTGGAATGACAACAATTATTCAAAATATTATGGCATTGGGTATCCTATGTTGAAGAAGGAAAATAATGTCATTTCTTTAGCCAAAGAATTGTGGCCATGTTGATGGATCACTGAGACAGGAACCCAGACAGAGTCTTGCCAAGACCTGAAAGAATTCCGCAGGCAGAGTTTTCGTTCACGGTTCAGCAGCAGGTTTCGATGTGTTGATTTACGAGACACATGTTAGGTTGAAATTGGGGATTCCAAGTGTCAGGCAGGCCTAGCAATCCCCAGCAATTTGTTGAAGATAAATAATAGTGAAATCCAATCAGCAAATCTACTTTCATGAGAAATGTTCACGAGCGTTGCAAGTCTACTCAAGATCATTAATCTTCATGTTCTCAACTGGTTCATGGCTTGACAGCCAGTCAGTTGGTGCCCACAAAAATTTTCTGACCTTTTTGCATCTGACTTCATGGCATGTGCTGTCAACATTCTTTGGTGGTTTTGAACTTTCAAACATTTTACATCAGTTTACATTTCATTTGTTCTTATCAAAACAAAAACAGCATTTGCTTTGGGCTATGTTGATTGTCAAATGTGGGCCAAGAAGAAAACCGGTAGTTTATCGGCATACCGTACATGTACATGTTAACTCATACAGGCATGATATGGTTGCGTGGGTCAGGTCATCAAAGTTCTACATACCGTACTATTACTAACTGCATACAGCTTTACTTTTAACAAAAGCACCTAGCACTGGCAGAAGAAGCAGGGGGGGCAGGGGCCATACTTCTCCCTCCCTCCCCCTTTTTTGACTGGGGCCTGGTGCATGATGGTCACACAAATGCCTCCCCCTCACTTTAAAAATTCAGCCTTCCTGGTATCTGGCAGATGATGTGCATACTTATCAGTACAGGATTTAAGGTAAACCAACAGCTAATCGATGAACACTTGGAGGGAGAGATATTTCTGTAAAACTGAGCCTCTTGGCTCAATCCTACCAGGTTCAGACAAATATTTTCATTTGTAAGTCCCTGTAAATTGCTGGTATCTCTGGAGTCCACTTCCCTGAACAAGTTACGATAACATTACCCACCTAAACAACCAAGAACCTGCAAGTGGACTGCAATCATAACAAAGCCACTCCCCCCTCCCAAAGATGCTTGCCCTACTCCTTTCCTTGCCTCCAATCCTTTCCTTGCCTCCAATCCATCTATTATGATGTAAAATGTTGCACCAGACCAGCAGGTGGAGTACCTCTGAGGTACGGGTGGTAAATATGGAGACTAAAAATGTGGAGGGCAAGTGATTCACCAGGATAACATTTTCATTCCACAATACACATCATCAATGCAACAACCTTTAAATTCTGAGTAACAATTTTTCTAATCTAGTAGGAGCCTTCTTTGGCTGCCAAACACCAACCCCAGGGCCAGTCACCTACCCACAGCTGATACGCCTTTTGACATCTGATAGTGTGCCCCGAGTATCACATTTGCTGCTCTCTCCCTAAGACCCAGACATTTCCCCTATGCAGTCCATAACAAACAAGCCCCATTGTACGCAGTATTTGCCCTGCCAAATGCCGCACAATACGGTGTTGGTGGAAATACAATCAAACTGCACAATGGTCATCCAATTCCCCAGACATGTCCCCCTGACAGAGGTTGTGCACTTTCCTGCTTCGGGTTGCATAAAAGCCCACAAATTATACAGCTGGGAAATTTTCACCCAGGAGGAAATCCAAAGAGAAGGGAAAAATACCACAAATAGCTGCAAGGCACAATCTAAAATGGAAGACAACTAAGAATTCATCAAAGACTCAATTGACAATCATCTCAACATTGGTTTTATTCAAATTCCCCCCCACACACACACACAAAAATCCTGACAAACACAGCCTACATGTAAATGTCATGAAGAAAGTGTTTCATGGATACTTCTAACAGCTCATTATGAAAAAAGGGAGAAATCCCTGTTGTTCATGTTCCATCTCAATCTGTCATCTTATGTCCATTCACTTTGACATCATGATGAACTTTCTGTAGCCTGCTGTAGTTATGTATGCAGGGATCATTGAACCCATCCTCAAGCAGGCAATGCACCGTGGAATCAGATACAGGTAATAGCTGGACTCAAGTGTCTTGATTTGCAATAATATTTCATCTATTCCTAGTGTCCCATGCATCAGCTTTGCATTGTTTTATTCTGCGGTCAATCACCAGATAAAGTGCAGGGCACTTTGACTAAAAGGTCATGGCTTGGACTCCAATCAGTAAACAAACATTTTTTCTTGGTTAAATCTGTTTCATAAGAAAACAACTGCGTTAAGAAGCAATGTCAATGTTTTTATATTTCACTGGAAGTATTATTTTTTTGAGATCCCACATAAAAGCCACAAGGTAGAAATGAACAGTTCAGACCAAATTACATTTTCACCTTAGTCACGTTCAACTGAATGTTACTAATTTGTATTTTACAACCAATTTTTTCTGATGACACTGACTGCTGATACATGTACAGTTTGCAGGTATCAGTTTCAAGAAGAAATATTAGAAATCAGTGACTACACAAAAAATTCGTCAATTACAATCAAATTTTGACATGTCAACATAGCAATTTAATTACAGATACTGCTCTTCCAAATGACAAACAAGATTTACAGTTTAAGGCTCGAGACAAGGAACAACTACACTGAACTTCAGAGTGACTTTTACCGAAGTGGACATTTTGTTTTTGCCTCTGAACTTGGCTGGTAGCTAAATGTGCATTCCACCATGTGTTTTGGAGATCATGCACCAACATTTGCCTAAGCCTTGAGTTCTGTTCTCCATTATTTTCACTACCACTGCAATAGTCCTTCTAACACATACTGTACATGAAACTCCTTTGCTGGAGTGATAGCATGTGGTAACGTCACTTACAATTGGATGGGCCCTGCACTATCATTACCAACCTGATGAGAAAATAATTCCCAACCAGGTCTGGGGGGGAGGGGAACACAGCCCTCTGTTCTCATTCAGACAGAACAGACTAGAATCAGTTTCACCTCGTCCAATTCATTCCAAGTACGGAGGCAAGAAAATCTAGGTCTATCCCCTCTTAAAGTAGACGAGGTCTAGTGTAATTTGGAGGGTTTCATTTCATTATCCTCAGCACTGACGTTTAACCTTTTGCCTGTCGCATCTTGGTGATTACTTAACATTGTTTCAGTTACTTCAGGGGAGCAAGAGACAGATTCTACCTGACTACAGCAAGAAGAATGTGGTCACGTTCTGAGCTCAGCTTTGATATGGGCAGAGATGGTTTTCGTAGTGCTTACAGACATAGGCCTCGGACCTATTTTTTTTAATATTTATTAATCCCTTGCCCTCAGAAACCGTAAGTTATACTGTTTGGGGTTCTTGTGGAAATTTTCACATTCCTTCTCCTTAACAGCAAAATTTAAACGAGGATTTTTAGGGGGAGAAAGGTCAAGAAGTGAGCGGAAAGAAGAGAAAGGATCCCCTAAACAACCAGCCAGTCACTTCATCTTTATTTTGGCAATCATTAAGAGTCAACAATGTATACTGTCGCCACGTATCTATGCAAATTTGATCTTAATATTCACCATGGTATAAATTGTGACAATAAACCATTTTGGTTTACCTCTTGTCTCAAAACATAAGTGTTCTTAGAGAAATACCATGCAATAGGAATAGATATAGACACACAGGGTGTAATCTTAACAGCCCAAAGGTAAGATTATGTAACCTGCCGGTATTTGGGAAGGGCACTTCATGTACATGTATGTCAGAAAATCTTCAACCCTGATTGGTGTCATACATAAGAAAAATTTTCGAAGTTTAGGCCCACTTCTCAATATATATCATCCAATTCAGTTGGTTGCTAACCCAAACACTGCATGTTGTTGCAAAAAACTGTTTGGCAACCAACCAAAGAGCTGAAAGTACAACCCACCCCCCTCCCAACACATCTAACACAACACAGACCAACATACCCCTCAGAATCCTCAACCTCCATCCGCTCTGTCACGGGGAAATCATCCTATGTTATTGATTTCAATTTTGTCCTGCGCCCTTGTCCCCTGAGACTGGGATGCGAAATTGGCCGGGCAAACGGAAGGGAACCCGGTGACAAACTTCTGCAGGTGCAGAAATTGATTTGGGGTCTGACTGGAACGGATGTCAGGTAGACTTCTGTCAACGGACAGATGCCAGACAAGTTTCACCAGGTAGGGGTTCGCATAATTGTCACCCAGACAAATTCCTTTCTGTTCCTCTTAAAAGTAAAGGAGGAATGTCATTCATAGTGTACCCCACTAAAGTCTGCTGTAATTTCTGACATATGGCCAGGGCAATTCTTGAAAGTATGTTTCATTTCAAAATTGACTGAAATTGTAACCCACAACAGAAATGTGGCTTGCTTGGTCATGCTTTTACCCCTACTTCATATTGTAACATGTAAATATAAGAGGGGGTGGAGCTACTGGATTAATGGAAAGGATGACAAGCTACAAATGTTTACACTTCATGTTCTTCAAATCAAATTCTAGGAAGGCACTGTAGATTGTGCAGTGTTTGTCACAGAAACAAACCCCTTTGCCATTAGATTATTAAGATTAAAATATTTTTTATTGCATTTTTTTAATTGCTGAATCATTACAGTAGAAGCATTAAGAAGCCCTTCACTAAGCCTAAGGGAAGGGAGCAGAGGAGCCGGGCTCTCTCCCTGGCAAGCAGTTTGCACCCCCCTCCCCCCATTAGAGAAAACCATAAGCATCAACATAATCAATTACATGTAGCTGGTAATGTACCGGGTAGCACCCCCCCATGCCCAAAGCTGGGACAGGGCTGAACTTACTCCAATCTAATGCATACCTACATGCACATGTACAATGTACATAAATCTGCATATATTGTGACAATGTAGATTAGATTTACTACATACATGTAGCCTACATGTAAATAGTTGACACAAAGTTCCGGTGATGAATTCATGGTATTCCTTTGATATGGCCAAGCAGTAAAGTGTTCTGAAATCAGATTACATTTTACAGGCATTGTTACATGTAACAATAAAAAGAACGCCAGATTGTGTCAATCAAATTTAAGTCAGACCTCTAAAAGGAATGATTCTGTTTAAACGTGGAAGATCTATAAACGGATTTAGAACTTTTTTCCTTTAAACGCCCCACCCTTACTCTGCAAAATTCAATCTTCACTGAGCAAACACCAAAAGTTAAAAACAACCTACAATTTTGTCACTCTCGCCTCGTTGTGTGCCTGATGTGCAACAAGCACAGTGTTGATGCATAAAAAGTTCCAATCCCTTTTTTTTAAAGGAAAAAGAAAGCTCTGAGTCTGTGGTCAGCTACACACAGAAACTCAATTTCTATTCCACTGAGACATAGCGGGTAAGCCTATTTATTTTCAGAAGCGATGCCTTTCAATGTGTGGGCACTGTCCACCATGTGCGGCAACTTTATCTCTTGATTCATTTTACTCAACGTTGTTTATTTTTCCATTCTCCTGAACAAGGGGAGGGCAAAAATTATCTTCGGGTTTTACAGGCAACACCCAGAGGGGGTAAGCTTTCAGGAATGAATGGTTTCAAGCTGAAATAAAAAGGCTACGTCTTCTTTGTTCACAGCAGAGAGGTGCAAAATACAAGATAATATGAAATAAAAACAAACCAGTATGAAATGATAAATACAGCGAGTGCTCAGATGACAAACTTAATCTTCTTGAATGGCCTCATGGGATTTCAAAAATCTTGGACAGCATTGGGTAAAATTGAGTCGGCAGAAATCAGTGTTTATTGCCCTCGTACATCAACTTGAATTTGATTGACTACAACAGTCCCATTTTTGAAAAAGATGATTCAGTTTAAAAGACTTTGCTCTGTCATTGCCAGTTGCTGAGGATACTCATGGTGAGCACTGAAAGCTGCATTTTTACTTCTGAAATCAATTTTCCTGGCGACAGTGACAGATGATATTAATGTTGTGGGTATTCCCTAGGGCCCTGGCAATTTTAGGACCAAAGCCTGGCGAATTTGGAGTTGATTACAAACACATTTTTCCATTAGGCCATCTTGAAGGGTTGAGTGTAAGACTTCTCATTTCTCCTATCACTTAGAGGCAACAATTCAAACTCTTCATGTATGTAAACTAACCTTTAAAAGAACAGGAAGCAACACAGTCTCTAGGCCATCAGTTTACAAAAGAGGATGATACAAAAGATGCTAAAAATAACTCACTACTACCTATGGCATTAAGTACTTGAAGTGCTTAACTAGGCCTTACAGCAATTTTTGTCGTATCTACATGTATGCTGACTGGTGTTTCTCTCCTGTATGGTTTACACATGCACAAACAAAATTATACAAGACCAAATAAGATTACTCGCCAATCGTTAAAAATATTTTGGAGAAGAATCAGATTCATTTTAGCACACTGTTTTTTTTTTCATTACATGTAGTTACCCCAGAAACAAGAGAATCATTGAGTAAGCTGAACCAGCTACCACATTTTTTTGCTCCAATTTGAAAGCTGGGCTCTGAAAATAATGTTGGTATAAGAAAACCCCGCACAAATACATGTACTGGAGTCCTGAGAGGCAGAAGAGATTTACCTCTCTTGTACCGGGGTATTTAGGAAAACTCAGTCCAGGTACTCAATACCTACGGCCAAGAGTATCTCGCTACAGGAGCTAGCATTTTTCTTTCACCATTATCTTGAATGAAGCTATCATAAAGAAACCCACATTTATGCAGCTGTAACTATGGTACACACGGCAATTTATCTGGTAATGTTGCACAGACAACAGGCTACAAGTACATATGCACATTATACTGATACATATACCTACTTGTGGAACCTAACATTTAAACCATAAACATTTTCAGTTTCACGAGCCAATGTGTCAGACTTCAGATACGACAAGCAAAGATAATATTTGGCTTGCATCCCCTTCCCATCTCACATTTCTCTTCTCTTCGAGGCATTTGTTAATAATAAAAAAAGTTTGTAACACGCTTGTACATGTGCAATAGGCAGTATTGACAACGTCACACTGCTAGGGAAGAAATACTGTAAACATAAATGTACAGTACAAAATGTTCAGTTTATAAACAGTGGCCTAGCTGTCCAAATATTTTGAGGTTTTTCTCAAGAAAAAATGTGGGGCTGACTGGTGACAAAGGTAATATAAATGTGATTTATGTCCATGGAATGTGTGAAGAACTGAGAAATTATGTGGTTTTTGTGATCTGTTGAACTGCATGCCTATGCATGTGTTGATGATTCGAACCTCTGATCTCCAAATCCTGCTGTTTCTGTCAAATAGCACAGTATGTGGGCCTCCACAGCTAACCATGGCGCTCTGTGCTCTAACCCTTAAAAGTTACAATTCACAGAATTGGAATGACAGCTCATCACTGAGCAGCTGTGCTGGTCGACAACTGGCAAACCAAACTGGTGTTTTTGCAGATCACAAAATATGAAATCATTACCATAAATCATGGCTCCTTAATTTTTTTGGTGAGGGTAACTGTCAAAATTTAAGTTAATTACATGTAGGAGTGAATATTGTTATGGGAGAGAGTGGACCCAATAACGACATACATCCTTGGACCTTCTGGAGGTTTCGGACTGAGATAATTGGTCGATTTGATGTCCAGTTCCTTTCCCTTTGAGCAGCACAGTCATAAATTCAACTCTCTAACAAAAAGACCCTCTCTGTTCAGTGAACAAAAGTGCAGGTGCACCATTTCTACGTTTGCAGCTGGAAGGAATGCAACCTCTTGACCAAACCTTGACCTGAACAAGATGTTTCTATTCAACCCTCCCCACGCCACTCAGGAAATCATTTATCTGTTGCACTTGTTCTTCATTTGCCATTTGTCATTGAGCAAAAATACGTCTGTTCTGCACCTGATTGCTGCTGAGGGGCACATCAGCTTGGCGTAATTGCCAAAATCTGAGGACGAGAAAGTCTCCCCTGCCATTTGGTTTTTATTTCACACAGCAGAGATTTTCAGGCAAACATGAGTGTGCACTTAACTATAGTATCTATATTGAATGAATTTCAAGGACTGAGAACATTTCAGATTGGGTTCTCATTATATACTAGCCCATGGATCAGAATTCTTATGCCGTTGTAAGACCCCTGGACTAAATCTAGGGCAAAATAACAATTAGGTAATTCAGGAGGCCCAACACATCAAACCCACCTCATTAGCTGTAAGGGACATGTGGTACAGGGTATTTTTCATTTCAAAATACTCCATCTACTGGTAGGAAAGCATATAGATAGTAAAGCTACATGTCCAAAATCAGGGCCCTGCCTCATTTTGTTGGGTTTTTTAGAGAATACAATTTTAAAACTCCAGTATTTTGTATCTACTCAAACTGTACCAAAAGCAGTTTAAACTTGTTTCTTTTCTTCCTTGTTAACTGTGACTGGATCGATGCTCCTAATTTCCAAATCACACTCTCCCATTAATGTCTTTGAGTATTAGCATCCTGCATCTGCACTTAAAAAGCCACGATGAATTTTGGTGCGGTTTTTCATTTTACTTTTGAGATTGTGGATATTGGCAAGAGTCCCTTGAAGAGTTTGTTTGATTACAGGCACTGGGTATCTGGCGGAGCAACAAATCCCTCTCTCTAGTGGGAAAAGGGGTTAATGGAAAATACAGATCATTGAGACCAGGGATCGCTGCATACCTATGGCCACTGACCTCTTTAAGTGTCTTAGACTTTAGGAGACCCTATTAACTCCATCAGGGATAAGCCAGTTGGAGAGCCTCCCATCGCTGCCATTGTCTCTGAGACAGACACCGTTGAAACCCTCAAAGACTTCCCCCACTCCACCGAGATCAACTCTCCATTATCTCCTTGGCTGGGAGATGAAAAATGGGCAGTGCTGATGGCCCAAACTTGCCGACAAATAAAGAGGGCTTCTCTCGTGGTGAAGGTTGCGGTTTAGAAAGTTGGTGGGCGAGGTTGGTGTGTGGAAGAACACAGCGGGGTGCTTACAGTTTGAGTTGAATAAAATGGGGAGTAAACACTTCAGTTAAGACCTTGTTAGTGGCAGAATAGGACGTAAACATGCCGCACTTCTAACAAATGTACAAGCATTTGTGGAGTGGAACAATTGCCAAGGAATTTGTGTAAATGTTTTGGACATTTTCCGGTGTACACAAGATCTACAAATGCAACAACCTCTGGAAATGGAATTCCAAAGTGGACCACTGAATTATGAAGTACTTCCACTATTTTTCGGACTCACTGGGCACTCAGTGTTCGCACGACAGATGCAGTTCATTTCAGAAAACATTTCACAGGCATAAAAGAGACTTACCTGTTAGTATTCAGAATGGGTCAATGACATTGCCAGCCCCTCCTTATATCCATCCACACCCCACTCTTAGAAAAAAAAAACCCAATCCATCCTATTACCTATTTCTCCATCAACCATGATGGATTACTGTGCAGTATGTGTACCTACATTGTACACATCAGCAAGTCTCCAACAAGCTTTCAACAAGACTGGCTATTATGTGGCAACAGGCTATTGAGAGCAGAACCTCATTTGTGGCTTCAACTTTGCCGATCCCAATGAATCACTTACAAGTAGTCAAATCACTTGTGAGGGAAAAATTCTCATGCCTCCATTTGATTAACGAGTACTGTCTGGCAACAACCCTACCCCTCCCACAGTCCCCACTCAGCCAACACAAACCTAAGAAAAGAATATTCACAAAAAATAACAAGGTGAGTGACCAATCGGACACATCTCTCTGAATCAAATGCAACAATGCCGTCTACAAAGAAATTATTCACGCACCGTCCCTTTTTGTTCCTTTTCCGCTTTAGAACACTCTCTCTTCTGTTGCTAAGTGCTTTTTTCCATTTCAGAATGACCCCATTCCCAACCTCCCACCAACACAAAGCCTCCATAATGGCACCGAGATCATGGGACCCGAGTTATTTCCCTTTTTTTACATGCTCGGAGGAGAAATTGTCAACAGTTGAGTCATTCTCCGCTCACCGTTGCACAATGGCCTGCCTTGATACCTCCCCAAAAAGAACTCTGTCAACAACAGGGGGATAGTCCTGAAAATTTAATTAAATTTGAGTGCATCATGAAAATGAAGACTAAAAAACCTCTATGGTTTTTAAGAAGTTCACGGTGTTTGGGGGAGGGAACAATATCTTTGATGAAATGAGTGATAGACATGGACTGGTACGGTTTCAGATCTGTCCTTCCAAACTTAAGCACATATAAACTAAAACACTTCAAACAGACTATTAATCCAAGGCCATTTACATTTTGACATGTGTACCCAGCTGTACCTGTATGGAATATATTTTGTAATTATTAATCACATTGAATTTTACTAGGTCAGGCTTAAGCATAAAATGGGGAGCTTCTCTTTAAACAATGCACAGAAAGTAAAAGAGGGTTTCATCACTATATGAACTTTACGTAACTTCACATGTACATCATCTGCATGCTGATCTGGACAATACAGTTTCAATAATTTATTTTTTATTTCAGGAAATGTAATTCATCAATTGGAATTTCCTGTGATCAGGCAGAGCCTAGTGCAGTTGCAGTATAGTAAGGAGGCTTGTTTGTGCTCAAGACAAAATGTGAATCTGAACTTAACACGAGTGGGTGGACAGTCACAACATGAATACATGTATCATAATTTACTCTGTGCTCACAAATATATCAATGCGTACGTGCAAAAGGTATGGGGCCTATTACATGGTATGCACAGCCTCATTAATTTCAAATCATTTGGCCAGCTAGGAAGAGATACATGTACTTGGGTAGCTCAACAAAACTGGAGAGAGAAATAAGCAATAGAAATTACCAAGCATAACTACAGTATCTCTAGCCCTAACCACCTAAGGTCCATTGAAATCATGCATGTGCTTGGGTTCAGAATGGTTCAAGTTAATGATTTGGATGCAAGTATCCAGTGCAATTGAGTTAATTCTAGGATTGACTACATGTACCTGCACATCCATCAGAATCTTGAGAATTACACTGTCCTGATCTTACAGCAACCAGGGGATCACAGTGTAATTTAAACATTCCTGTTATTACTATGATTGTTAATATGTGTGCCTGCTCATGACAACTGAATCAAAAGTCTTGTTTAGCCAGTGTGTTGTATGGTCTGGGCCTTGCTTGCTCAGCCCCTACACGAACACCAGCTAAATACACCTGTGTCAATAAGTACAGCAATCTTGATTATTAAAGGAATCGTGTCACTAGCAAACAGTGTTGGCCCAAGACAAGCTCCATGTTCTTGAACAGCCCAGTGATACCATAAACCTACCCTGTACAATGACAAACAATGGAGCTGGTTTGCTTAGTAATGGTCACAAAAATAATACAGTTACAGTAAGGTGGGCCAGGATTTACAATTTGCTTGCACTGAGTGCCCTAATGAGTGCAGGAGTAAATAATCAAGGTAAACACAAGGATATGTAATAGGTTCCTGGCCTTAATAGGGGCTGAAGTTTGAGATGGCCTGGGCTCTAATGGAATTTGCCCGACTCAACCAAGGTACATGTGGCAACTTGTGAGTGGAAGCGCTCTTCACCTGAACAATTATTTCTCTTACCTTGCCTCCCGGGCTGAAGGTGTACCGTTTTCAGTACAAATTAGCTTAAAATTACCCCTGGAATTTCCAGTTTGGATGTGGAAGGGAGATTAAAAATCCATGGAAAAAAGGTGGCCAGGAGGCACATGTCATAATCCGAGCGTCCAATTTCCAATAACGGTATCGAGATTTAAGCATCCTGGGTGTTTGGCTGTGGAAGCAAGGTTGATTGATTCCCAGGTAACTCCAGCAGGTATGGACCAACACAAATATAATTATATCCACGGGCGATTTCTTGTGGAAACTAAAAGTGGGGTAAAACGATTCCAGTGACGAGGGCACTTCAGGTTTTATTAGAAGTGCTCCATTTCTTCCTATTCTTCTGCTTCTTTTTTTTTCTTTTCTTTTTTTTCAGAGTTGACTAAACCACGAGCTCTGAACTGCATTAGACTTTTTGGTAGATCAACTCTCGTTGCTGACATTTACTACAAATGAGTTGGATTGAAAGGTTTTTTTAAAACGTAACAATGAAAACTACAGACGTTAGACCATAAATCAGTTATTGTAAGGTTGGACACTGTTTTCAGATCAGTACCGGTAGTTGGCCTACATCTTTGAATACTGCTATGAGTAATTGTTGATCAAAGGTAAGGTCAAACTGAATGGTTACCCAGAGACCAAAATATGCTTCCTTGTTCCCTGTTATCTTAGCGACACTGTAAGATAAGGCTAAAATTACTCTTGCTTTTTCATCAACTTGAGTAGAATTCTGATTAAAAATTAACCCCTCGGCTCCACTGACCATTAATTTTGATTCTCCTGAGACACCATTAAATCTAATAAACAATAAAAACCCACTTAAAAACTGCAGGTATTTAACAAGAAAATTTCAGGCCAAGTCATAGAGATACAGTAGACCCACTGTCGGGGAGCTGTACATATTATCTTGTCAAATCAGACAAACGAAAAGTGAGGCTCGCTGGACGATAAATGAGTGCATTTCATGATGACACGGGCATTCTGGTTTTCAATTTATCCAAATTTAAATGGCCGCATGCAGTGTACTGAGGTCTGTAGGCCACTCTTAATCATGAGGGAAAATGGGCCAAATCAACAGGACTGAGATCAGCAAAGTTGAATCACTAGATTTCTAGAAGAAAAACCCTCTGCCATGGGAAAACAAATGCTCCCACCAAATAGTAAGGATTTTTAATTCCACAATAAAAGACATTTTCTTCAATGATATTTGATCTACATGTACTGTATTTATACATGTATGTGTTCATATAGTAAATGAAATATCCAAATTCCAATGTTTACATGTACAATTCAAACAAAAATAGTTTTACATAAAAAAAAAAGATTGCATCCAAAGACATACAGACCTGTACTCAAGCACTGAATATGCATACTGTACATGTACATGAAAGGGTAAATATGTCTGCCTAGCAAAGCACATTCTCAAATATTTTTTCCTTTCCTTTTTCAGAAAACACAACATATTCAGTATTTGGTCCCTACACTATCCTACCGTCTGTCCTGATAGATTCGGACCAAAATCACCGTTGTCTCAAATCGCAGTTGCAATCGTTTGTCATTTTGTTTTCTTCAAATTATCCTACCATTAAACTGCATAGAGCGGAAGGAGATGTACAGTGGGGACTCAGAATCGCTCCATCCTTGGAAGGAATGTGATTGTATTTTTGTCTCACATGAGGCAAATGGAAAGTGACAACTGCGAAGGTTATCGTGTATTTGTATATATGGAACAAAATCAAAGCACTTTTTACATTTATTGAGCCAGTTTTCTTCACCAGGATGGTTGATTTAGGTGGTCTCTAGGATTCCCAAGACAGACAGTAGATTAGACTGAACGCCATCGGTGGGAAAAGCATGGATTCGGTTACATTAGTCACCATGGCAACTAATAGCAAAATAAAACTTGTGTATGTTATCACTATTTACCAACGGGTAACCAAAGAGAACAAACGGAGTACCAAGCAAGTATCACCTCCTGTGTATCAGAGTTCAAGACAGTTTCAAATGAATAGCAAAACAAGCAAAGGGAAGCAAAGGATGCTTGGAAAAAGGAAGGGAAAAGGGATTCTGTATCCGCCCCGAGATGAAGTGCACCCCCAATCAGCGAAAAGAAAGGCAGGTGGTTACAAGCGGGCTCTTGAACACATTCTGCATGTACACAAAGACCATACATGCCGGAGTAAATTAGTTACGCGTACTCAGCGTGCTCTGCGTCACACGCACATATACTCGCGCGCCTCATGGCGCACCTATGCAGTAAGTACCAAAAAAACACTCCCCCATTGCTCGGCGCAGATTCTCTCTTTTCTCATACTACAGTCTTCTTCTTTGTCCTCAGTATTGCTAGATCCTCTGAAAGACTTCAACAATTGAAACAAGAAGGGTGCAAAAACTGAACAAGGTTGAGATGCTTCTTGATTCGTTGCAATCAGACTTACCTTCATGGCAAGGCGGATGAGACCTGGATGCATGATCATAAGTCGTAGGGCTTGCTTCTTGAGCTCCACAAGACGACTATTGCACCTCTCACACCACACCCCGACTTGACCCCTCCCAGAGTGGCTAGCCATGACAGCATCCTGCAGTGACGCGGCCGCTGCTAAGCCATGTAGAACGGCACCTTCGGGTGCTATGCCTTGCTGCATCCTCTGCATCATAACGTCTTTATCACGCAATTCCGCTTGCTGTCTACTGGGTGCTGGGCTATATCCCGCTGCATTCACTGTAGGTTTATACATTTCTTCCAACTGTGTTACGAAGGACAATTAGTAAAAAAAAATACAAATAATTTGTCAGATCAAGTAATTTGTGTTTGTACCAACACATATCCCAAATCTTCCAGAATCTAACAACAGCAAAGAGTGAAGCTTCTGCGGGATCCTGTCTTAGCCTAACATTTTGACACAGCCAGCATAAACGATTGTTTCTAAATACACCATACCTACTGTGGTGTGGGCATTCCCTTGTTTTTCTGTAGTTAAGTAAATTCAGGGAAAATATTTCTTTTACTTACATTAAAATAACTCCTTCAAGCTGGATTTTTTATGAAAATATCCTAAACTATTCCTTTTCATTTAAACACCGATAATCCCGCTCCCTCCTCCTAAAAAATGAAAAATAAAAAACAAAAACGGGGAAGCAACAGAAATAAAATAAGAGAGAATGGTAATGAAAATTACAAATTTGCTTCAAAACCCTCACACACACAGTTATTTATCAGTTTTAAGCATATAACTTTTTATAAGTGCTTCCCCACTCCCTCCCCTAGAAATTTCCCCCAGGAAAAAAGTGGTTTGCCCTCCCCCCCAAAAAAAACTTCTGGCAATGCCCATGACATGGTGAGTAGTGTGTACAACAAAGGGTGCTCTAATTTAGCAAGTTAATTTCCTGAAATAAATCTTTTCACATGACATAAAATGACGGGCAAAGGCATTTCAGGAAGCATACTACGTCCATTGAGACTCGCACAGTTTTAAATCTGAGTATTTCTACTGGCAATTTCATGTACACCAGAATGTTAAGAGACTTTGAAGGTGCATGCGTTTCCACGCACGTCTGTGTAAATTGAACGCTGACAGTCAAAAATCATGCAACTGAACATCCACTATAGTGATGGAACAACAGAAACCAAGTGTTTACCACGCTGTCATACTGTAGAGTGCATGTCAAGTCTACTGTATCTTAAGCACTAGCTGTACACTGACCCTTGATGTGACAACATGATCATGACAATGTAAAAGTGTAGTTTGCTGTTTCTGAGAAAGGTTAGACAAAGTCCACAGAATCAGTGTTAAATGCCAAAAGGTAAAACATCAACAGAGACCTATCTGTAGCCTGAAATCCATTCACTCTTGAGTTTGCCAAAAATACATCAAAACAATAAGATTTCCAAATTGTGTGGGTCCATATCAGAAGATCTGAATGTCTCCTATCAGCAAAAATCAGCAGAAATTCACAAGGAACTTTTTTCTCCACACACAGAAATACCCAACTCTATTATGCCTCTACATGATTCACATGTACGTAGCCAGGTGCTTGAGGCAACACAAACAGCCAGGGTGATACCAGAATCTAAGGAGAGGAAATTAAGGTCTAGGGCTGCTTGGGAAACCTTACATACCCAGCCCCTTGTTTAATGACTTGTGACAAACATCTATTGTGTCAACAGTTCAAGCTAGTTCATCATGGTGGGAGACACATTCCCGGCAAGAATTAAGAAAAACTCGGTTAATCCTGATCCAGCTTTTTATGCCGAAGTTGACTCAGAGGTGTACTGAACATGTATAGTAGCTGTTTAATCCTAGCTGTATAGTTCTTTACGAAATGCATGTATGTACAGGTACAATTATTGTCATATCGATGGTGGAATTTGTCCTGACACATTTGTTTCCACAATAATTAGACTTCAAACTTTGTGGACTCCACAAAAAATTGGATGTTCAAATAAACATTGCAAAGAGCACTGTAACTTTGAAGAAAGGAGACTGTCAGGATTTTGCTTCAGCCTTCGGGGACTACAACTGCAGGGCTCTTGACTGATGAATTTTCTGTGTACTGTCTTCCAAACAGATTATCAAAGTGCATTGTCAATTCAAGTAGCTCCTAAATCACTGCAACGTCACTAAGCTCACCAGAACAAGCTGCCAGCTTGGAGTACAGCTTCCGTGTACGAAGCCTTTACAAAGACAATTTTTTTTTATTGATCTACGTGGCCCCTCCCTTCTTCAAATTCTTATTCCCCCTCCCCCAATAACCACCTATCCTACTGAGAAGTGTCATTTTGAAGTCCACCCTTCTTTATAAACAAATCCGCCCAACCTGTGCAGTTACATTCCATGGTATAATTTTGAATACTGTAAGCACAGAGGATGGACAGTTATTGCAAAGCAAGGACCCTGCTTGGTAAATTGAAGCCAACAACAGTTCGAGGTTTTCAATGCTCCATGTTACATTTACTTGGCAGAGTGTGCCATCCTTTCACAGACACACCTGCATGTTTTGCAGCAGAAACTCTGGCTTCTATTCTTATTGACAATAACTTGTCCACTCATGAAATCCCAGCCAACACCTGTTAAAAGTATAAGAAACCCCAGTGATTTATAGAAGGTGAAAAATCCAAACCATGAAATCTGTGGACAGAAAAGGAAGCCTCTTCATTGAAGAATTTGCTGACCTGTTTGGGCACAATACCTGCCACAAGTAATGAGGCCAAACTATTTTGACAAACCAACGGCAAAAAAGAGAAAAACACCTCTGATGACCAGTCTACTTCCTGCAGTTACTGCCAGGGAGGCCAGGTCATTTTCGGGCAGACATTTACAAGGGAAGCCATTCAAGGTGGCCTGGTGCTGGAATCCTTCAAGTACCTCTATTTTTATCTTCTTAAAATGATGAGTTTGGCCTTCCCCCGGACCCCCCTGGCAAATTTTGTCCCCTCTCTTCGTTGAAAGAATTCCTTGATCTTTTTGAAGCTTGGGGTGGTTGTCTGGAATATTCAGGCACAGCGCCACACCTGTTTGCACACTTACACTTTTAGTTTGGGGGACATTTGCTAAATACATATGTGCATGTTGAATAAGTACATAACCATTCTTCATTGACTGTCAGTCTTCTCGTTACTGTACTGTACCTATGTAACTTTTAAGCTCATATAAATGGTTGACTTTTTCTTTTCACAGATCGGCTCAGAGTTCTCTTAAAATAATTGGTCAACAAACATTAGGTATAGCTAATTAAATTATAAATAACTTTACAGTTAAACATACATTTTTCAAAACTGTAACATGTGAACCACTATGGGCAATTGAAAAGCAGGAAATAGAACTGAAGATGAACATCTCTACATCTGTACAAGGGCGGATCGGGAGGAAGGGGTGGGGGCATCGTTATATTTGATTTCTCTTTCTTCAAAAACCATGTAAAAAGCCCATAATGCAGCCTCATCCCTAGGAAATGCCATGAACAGTTCCATGAAAAAATTCTCAATTTGAAACCCAAAAATATGGTTCTGGATCTGTCCTTGTGTCTGCGGATACTGCATTAATTATACAATTATTACTTGTTTAGAAAGGTAGAGAATTCTTAAAATTTTCGTAATAGCTCTTTGTCTGAAGCATTGGGATTTTACTCCTGTATAAAAATCAATCTCAATGTTAACACACCTGTTGGTTCAAAGTGAGTCAAGCTCTCTTGCAAATTTCTACAAAGTCTCTTCAAAGTTTGCTTGATAAAACTGTCCCAAAAGACCCCCTTTCTCAAACAAAATGAATTACATGTATTTGAAATGAACTGGTATCTCAACTATGTTCAGGTTTGTCATTTGAAATGTTACAAGCTGTTGCTTGAAAACTCCCGATGAATTTTACTCAAAATGGTTAATGCTAGTAAAAAAAGTTTCAATATTAAAATTGTTGTAAACAGTAGGTTTGAAGTTTTTACTTCAAATACCCTGCATGAGTCAGTCAGTTTGAAAGCAAACTTTGCAAATTGATGGCAACTCCAAATGAATTTTCGTCTTTAAAATGCCAAACCAAACAAAATTCCGGGCCACCAGCTGCGGTAGCTAGTTACCTTGTCCTTGAAACTCTTGACTTCCTCGGCGGTAGGTCCGTGATCATCTCCACTACTGGCACCCGAAGCCATGACAACGGTACGGCCTACTCACTTAAGTCAAGAACGGCAAACGGTACCTGCTTCTACGTTCATCCAAAACAGCTCTCCAGAAGTTACCCAGTCAATTTGCATTTTTCCAGAAGAGTTTGGCTCAAATTAACTTTCGAGTTTTTTCATGAGTTACTGAGAAGAGATACTTCAGTTCAGCTGTTTCGTCGGCATACGGGGCAGGTTGATGGGCGGAGAGACGATTCTGTAACACGCCGCGTGCCTCACGGCGCGACTTCAACAAAGTGATTCTCGCAGACGATATGTCCGATCATCAACAACACTTCATTTCAGCGCCGCACTGGTACACACACCCAGTAACACACACGAGCCAGCCCCCTCCCCAGGATTAGTCCGACTGCAGGCCGAGATTTCTGCCCATCAACGGTTACAACAACCTGATTTCTCTGGCTAGTTGAAGCTCTGAGTGCGTCCCCGCCAGCAAGCTTAAGTCAACAATAATCAGACGGCCAGCTGCACGCGATACGTACACGCGAGAGAGAGGCTAGTACGACATCAGAGGGCGCTATTCAGAGTAAATGTACCGTTTCGACTGTGGGCTCCATTTTGAACGTTCACAGAATTAGCCAGTTTACGCTTTCCCGACCAAACTTTTCGGGGATGGTTTAGAAGACCACACCAAGTTTGGACGATCGTGAAAATGATGAAAAATTTATGGATTGAGAGAATAAAATTGGTTACCAAGAACACGAACACGTCTTTTTTGATTTGGCTTTGAAAAATACAAGACACTGCACCTACATAAGTTAACATTGCGATGTGGTAGCGACATCAAAATAAAAACAGTAGGAAGATCTGAGGTCTTCAATAAACGTACCGGCCTACAATCTTTTTTCTTTTGAAAAAGAAAAGGAGCGACCGAGTAGTGAGCCTTGTTAATGCTAAGGATCTTCACAGATATTAAAAATTAATGGAGTAAATGACTAAATTACTTGTGCAACAGTAAGGCAAATTTTGAACAGCGTGAGCGCGACGCCATTTTCTAGAAGGTAGCACTCACTAATTAAGGAGCGGGCGCAAGCGAAGAAGCACACAGCAGGGGGAGTGTCCTCTAGTGCATCCAATTCAGAAGGGGTGGGGAAACTTGCCCAGAGATATGCTGTCATTAAAGGAATTTAAGCACCGACATGCAAGAAACGTTACTCGTACCTTCCTTGGGAGGGGACGATTCTCTAACAGATGAAATAATTTCAGCAATCGTTTCAGTAAAATCCCCGTTTGCCCGCCTCTCAACTGGCGCCGATGGTGCACCATCCCAAAGCCCTAAGTGGCAATGTTGATAAGAACAGCCATTTAATGCCAAAGTACCCTCTTAGAATGAAATAAGGGTCAGGTATAGTCGTCTCAGGCTCAGAATCCCCCAACAACCACGGTGATGTAGGAAGGTGGAATTAATGGAAGAATAAATACGGCGCAGTCACGGAGGCTTAAAAAAAGCACCTGAACCACATCGGACGAGTGATTCAATATTGACTCCTACGAGAGGATGGTATAATAATTATCGTCATTACAAACACTAGGTAGGACATCTCATTGGAATTGATCCCTTCATTCTAGCATTGGTAGACCTGATGTTTTCGCGGTATAGTACAGTCTGGAATTATTGTATTATTTGTTCATTCTTTCTTAGAGTGATTTTAATAATGTTATTTTAATGAACATTTCTCGTAAGACTACTGTTGGTATTATTAGACAGAATGAATTTCTTTCAAAGATGTAATTTCGCCGGGGAGATGTAAATTAATTTTGGATTTGCCCTGACCGACGTGTGTGAATGAATTTCGTTGAGGGCGGTGTTTTCTGTGGACACATGATGCTCACAGCACTTTCACGAAGAGTCAGACATTCGTCAGAGACGGACAGACGAATTTCAAGTGGTATTCGGCACTATATTACGAATATATACCAAGTCACTTAAGTAAAACATTACTTGTGAAATTGATGTGAATACATTAATCATTGCCACAGCAGGTTGGCACGAACACAGCGCCTGTTCACGATTGACATTTCGCACTTTCCGAAGACCTGTAAACCTTTCCAAGAATACGCTGTTTGACACTGATATTATTTTTCTGCCAGTACTCTCTTAACGTATTTGACCACCCATAATTCATTTTTCTCAACCTCATAAACAGAATACATGCATTTCTTGCCAGCGAGATACGATAAGGGGTAAGTGCAGATGACCAGAAGGCGCCGCAATATTGGAGTTTTTCCCCTCGGCTGTGGCCTCCCAGACAACGCAAATGCCTTGAAAGCCCGTCGCCACGTCCAACGACCATCCGTCTTCTTGCCAAGCCATCATGAAGGGGGTTAAGAAGATTTCAAATTGCTGTGTCAACGCTGACTAGCCCTTTGCTAACAGAAATTACACTTTCCCAGCGGCTGTGTCCACAAACGGCATTTTATGGAGTTACGCTGCTTCCCACAGTGAGTTTGATTTCACTGTATCTAAGCTGCTGCCGAGATAGGAGTCGAGGTGCACTGCACCATTTCTTAGAAGGAAACCGAGACACGATGGAGTCAAAATTGACCCCTGTGGCCAGCCTTATGAGGATAATGTTGCAAACTAACGGTTCATACTGATGACGCACTGAGTTTTGTGAATTCTTGCAACTAATATCTCGTAAAGCACAGGTCAATATCGTGGAGCACAAGAAGTTCACAAAGTAATTTATTACGAACGATTACTGTAACTATAAAAGGGTATTTATTATGACTGTTGTTTTTAAATGATCGACAGGGAGACCATATCTTGAACTTGTAGGGACATGCGGTCTGTGTTCCTTACTTCAACTTGCGTACCATGTATAAATGTGTCCTCAAGAGTCGTCATAAGACAACACAGCGACCTCTTTCGGTCCGAACGGGACGCATACGAGGGGGGGTTCGTGACCTTCAAAGTGAGTAATCAAATCCTTATCAACATCCGGATAGAAATAAATAAGAGAAATAATGGAGTAATGGCTCCGCTTTAAAAATTGCATTTAATACTCCTGGAAATCATTATGTTTGTCATTTTTTCCAAAATGTCATTTTTGACAATTTTTTTCACTGAAAACCCACTTCTACGGCCATGTGATGTTGAGCAGGGTTGGGGGTCCTGCACACAAAGATGAAAAAATTACAATGGCGCCAAGTAGCAGTAACACCGTTAAATGGAACAGCAGACATACTGGTACTTGAAAGTGAGAAAACAAAATTGTCTTAGCGGCTGAAAACATCCTTCAAAGTTTTATCAAAGTTTAATCATGTTCATTTAATATTTAATAACCAAATTGCTCTCGAGATAAGATTGACAAAATACCCTAAACCAGCATTGAACACACGCATAAGCAATTAAACATCAACATATGCAAACAAAAATTGTACATAATAGTGTCACTTTAATAGATTCGCATTTTCTTCGCACATGCAACGCTTAACAAGTTCGGATTCCGAATGTGAAAAAATGTGAAAGTGAAAACGGCCTATTTTGTTTAATTGAGTGCCTTTCTCCAATAGCCCAAAATCACAACTCTGAAAGATTCTTAACTTCAAAATCAATGATATGAGCCTAAAGTTAATAGGGGCGTGGGGTCCTTCAAGGCAGTACCTCGCTCAAAACCTCTGTATGGAATTCATGTTTTATCCTAAATACATCTATCATTTAGAAAAAAGGGACGCCATTTGCAATTGCAAATCAGCCCATTCCTTGTACAACCATATAAACTCACTCAAAAAAATGCATGGAATACAACATTGCATTCAGGTTTCGATAATTATAGAAATCACCGTGATCCATCCTTCCAAAATTTGATCAGTTTAGTTCAAAGACTCCAAAGACAGAGTAGGCCTACCGGTCCGTCAAAGTCCACAATTGTGCGTACCTCCAGAAAGCTTTCGAAAAACAACGGAAAACCCTTTGCATTTGGTTATTTTATAAATGAAGTGACGTTACTTCATGACTTTAAACCCAAGATATGTACTCCCTGCCTACGCACCACTTCATCTTAAAATTTTACACCAGCTCGAAAGCCTCTAACAGCCAACGCTCGGCGTTTCAGCAGATTTCTTAGCTCAGCCGAACGGAAAGACAGATGGCCTTTTAACAAGGGATTCATCGATCTCAGTGTTAAGATTCAAGATGCCGTTAAAGTTATAATATCGTTAGAAAAGGTCAGTGCCGGGCGTTCTGCTGCGAAAGATAAGGACTTACAGCGTGTTAGCAATCGACCGTAGCATGTAAGGTTCAGTCAATCGTTCTAATGACCATAGGTCCTGTGCATTCCTTTAGTCTGAGTGTGAAGTTTCAAACGCAATATTCTTCTCGCTGAAAATTATGTCCTCTCAATCTCCTTTATGAAGCAAGAGATGCAATGTAGCCAACGGGACGAAATACCCCAATTAAGACGCTACGAGGTGGTGATCACTTCAACTCGCCATCAAAATTCTACTTTTTTAATGTTTTTAACCAAAGCGTGCATTCGCTATCTCTCGCGAGATGCCCGCCAAAACAACGCGGTGGGCTCCCTTGGGACCCCCTGGATCCATAGCCGCTTATGTAAAGTGCATGCTAAAGATGAATCAATAGCACCCGGGAGAAATGAAAAATGATCTTGAAGTCGGAAGGCACGCTTGCAGGCCGTGCCCGACCTGCCCCGTACACAGACGTAAAGGGAGTTGTCAGGGAGATTTGAAGTCCCCAAGTAACCGTGCATCGTGGCTCTGGTATTTTAACTCTAACTTCCGCTGATCGACGTGTTGTGCTGAAAATGACATGGGTGGATGCCGGGGCACGTGTCTTTGTCGGCTAGGTCCCGTCAAGAGACTGTTCCGTTGAGTGTTAAATGGAAAGAAGTCAAATCGTAAGCCTTTCATCACTCAAATCCTGACAAGAACAAGGTTAGCCTATATGAGCTAATGATGGACCACTGGGAACCAGCACGTGTTAGTGCTAGTGGAGATACCAACGAGATGACAGAACGCGCGTAACATCACCATGATCCCATTGACGATTTGCCGACGTAAAACCAGAAAGTGCCTGGACATTCACTTGACGTATATCCCCATGAAAGCCCAGATGATCTGACAGGACACGTAGAGGTATTTACACAATGCTATGGACGGCATGACGCAGTCGCTTATTTACAATTTATCGTCTTGATTATGAATACCCTATGAGATCACATTGATTCTGTCAGTTTTAAGATCCACCTACTATTGAAGTTTACCGGGCGCTATTATCGAGCAAACAACTTTTTAGGACCAAATGTCAATCACTGGGGTTCAGAATTATGCTTGTTGCTTGCATCCAAGTGAAACAACTTAGAAGTTAAAGAGAGTAAACAACCAACTTCAAAAACAAACTCAAACTAAACAAATCAATGACCAAAATCAAAACCCCAAATCAGATCAAAACCGATGACAACAAAGCATTTACGGATTTTAATATTTGTAACCTGGTCTGTTCAAGTCAGTCTGTCTCAAAAGACGAAATTGACTATGCCTTTGCTGCCTCTGACTTCAGAGATGTGGCAACACAAAAGTCATGGCTTCCTTGACAAGGCATCATATATCATGTTTAGTCTCATTCATGTGTTAAATGAATTTGAGAAAATTAGGTCACACCTAAATCAACTCAACCAAAGACATGAACCACACGTCTTTAGATTTTTTTATTCATCATAAAAGAACTCAACAGTCATTAGGCCTACGTAAAAGTCGAAAGGTGATACTCACATATTTCCGATTGTCCTTAATGAAGACGCTGTGGTCTGTATTTATCCGTTACTCGACTTGTCTTCAGTTGAATTGCGCGTACTGCATGCCGTGAACAGAAAATCCTCAAACCGATACATCATCGCTGTTCATTCTGCCACATTTTTGATGTAGATGCCACTTATGTGTATTTCCTAAAAAGATGAGTTCCGAACACAAAATCGCACTCCACAAAAGTTTCCTCGATCTACACTGAATAGGCCGAGAGACAATCTGTACAACACTGTACTGACGACAGTGTGCTGAACGTGGACAATATAACACCCAAATCGTGACTCCGCACGTCAACACGACGAACCGGTCTCGTTTCCTTTTTTTTCCAATTTTACTCTTCCAACTGCATGTCAGTAGATGAATCTTGATAAATGACCGTAGGCGGTGAAAGCATCAACAACAAACAGAAATGAAGGAAGAGCGTCTGCCCACGTCGCGCCAGGCCGCCGGGGACGCAACCAAAAAATAATGTTAGATAAATATTTCACAGCTTTATAGATCAAAATGCAACGTTGATAAATCCTGTAGAGATCTGTCAGAGCAACACGGGACGCTCCTTTCCTTGTCAAGGGACCTGGTTATGGCTCCGTTTGTATTCCCACACGTCGAGATCCTGGAAACAGAAGACAGGATCTTACAATGTAATGCGCTTGCTCTTCCTATCACATCTTTCCCTCACTTTCCCCTCGTCTTAATGTTTGTAGCAAGCTGATTATTGCCAGTGGGCAAGTCGAGTACAGGCGCCAGCACGCTCCTCGCCGTATAGGAGCAGTCCATCTTTCGTTTCCAGCCAGCCATCTCGCCAAAAGCGCGCGAATCTCCACGGAAACACTTGCGAGACCGCTATCTACCTCAAGAGGCTACTTGACCAGTAATGGAGCAAGCAGACAACGGTCCAGGCATGGGGCAACGGGGGAAGATATTACTTTGCAGCGATAGAGCTGGATTCAATTCTTAATACACTTTCTTTCAAATTTAAAATTGCGTAGAGCAGGATGTAGAGCTGGCAAATCGATAGATCCTGAACAAGTTCATGGTCAACAAAATATGAATGGTTGCTGAGGGTATATGCCATGCGCAGACGATCGATTGAGCCAGACAATATGGCTGCCAAGTTGCCGCCAAATTTGGAATAAGGAACTCTGCGGCACCAGTCTGATACTATCAAATTGGAAACTGTGGGATGGGTGTAATAAGGGATGATGTGGAGTCGAGTTCAAGGGGGAGTAAGTTTTCGGTTAGCAAGGGATAATGATTGAGCATGTGTATGGATTGGTTTGCAATACTGGAATTTACAGTGTATGATTATGCTGTACGTCTGGGATGTCAAAGTGAAAAGATATTATTTACATGGACAGGGTCTTGTGCGTACGTCGGCCATGATACAAAAATCGCGCATGTCCCCACAACCTCGACATCAGATTCAGTCTCCAACGCCTAGCTTTTACCCTTGGTTCCCCTTAAATGAACTTCAGTAAGACCTGAAAAATTTTACTATGATTTATGAATTAGGCCTGCTTCTATTTAGGCCTAATGGCTCGCTTTCCACGCAAAATGGAATAGCTGTTCGCTGCCATTCAACTGCAACTCAGATGAAGTTCAAGAAACTATTGAACTCAGTTTCTATTTGGTCTGGTCCTATTTACTGCATCCGATTCTAAGTACGTCACAGCCTATGTATTACTGAGGTAGCTCATGATCTCAAAATGATTCCTTGCGAATGTTTCGTCGACCTCTTTCATTTGTACGTATCCCACGACCCAGAAAGATTAATATTGCAAAAGGGGGAATTCGTGACGCACTTTACACTTCCACATCGGATCACTGCACTCGTGCGTGGAGACAGTAATGAAACGAATAATTCCACATTTTGATATACATTATTGACACATGGTTTCCGAGCTTGTAGGTGGCATAAATGAAAACAGAACAAATAGTTACACAAGTCGGTATGCGTTCGAATTTGAATTTGGAGAAAATATGGTGGTGTGAACTTGCTAACAACCAACATTTTGCAAAAAATATCTTCCAGAATGGCTACTATTATCATATTTAAGCCAATGTGTTATTTTAAAATAACTCAATTCTGCCACTCAGATCACCTTCTACCTGACCTCAGAGAGGGTGCACTTGCAAACCAAACAATAGCACCTTTTATCCTTGGTGATAACTTGATGTCCCTCATTTTGTGATGTTTGTTTTCCATTGTTTATTTTATCCGCAAAGTTTAAAACAAAAAAGCCTTTCCTTTAAAAAAATTTTTTTTTCAAAGAAACGATATTGATTTCTTTTTCCTTCCCAGAAAAGTTTCCTTGAACTTCCTTTGGACGCTTCGTGACATAGGATTATAAATCCGCGAACTTAATTGAATTCAATTTGTGGTAACACACGTTGGCACTTCCTCCGCCACTCAGAATTTTCATTATTACAAACGCATGCTTACAGGATAAAGATAATCACGGATTTGATTCTCTAATTGAAGAAATCACTTCTCGCTATGTCCATGCTTAGACACTGACCGCCGCAGGGCCAAAGCCCGGAAGGCGTCAGCAGTGAAAATTGTTGACGTGTGCTCACAAAAGCACCCGCTTTAACTCCAATGTGAACTTCTGAGACAGTACACTGCACTTATCACACTGTGCAGAGCACACTGTACTGACAGAAAACGGTATAAATCCTTGGGTACAGAGGAATGTAAGCGATGGACGTGAATCAATGATGAAGCCAATGTGAGATGAACTTACGGCAAATACCTGCCTGACGGAGAGTTTGAACGGTGAGTACAGGTTCAAAGCAGCAACAGAGATTGGCGAAATCGGAAAAAAGAGAGAGAAGGCCTAATTTACTGGAAGCCATTTTCCTCATCCTCCGAATCTATCATATTTAAAGTATTCTGTTAAATGGGATGGAGCCAGATTTCCAAAACACACTGAATTTTTTTATGTTGCTTAAAACATTTAGATATAATTTATCACAAATTTTAAATTATTATAAACAAAACCTGACATGAATATGTATTGGACTTTTATTTTGTCCATATTTTAACTCTCATGTTCCCAAAGTTAAAAGTTTGACTTTACTTTCAATTCAAGATGGCCAACACTTGAATGCAGTCTATTTCCCAATGGTTTTGACCCCTCTCATGAGACACTTCTGTGCACAGGGTTGCTAATGAAGGAAGACAACACAAAACAAAACAATCCCGAGCTGTTTTGGCCACAATTGCCTCCGTGGAGTGAGGTCTTTTAACACAGCGTTACGGTCTTGGGATAATGCACAAAGAGCCAGGCTTACAAAAGCTATTCCCGGTAGTTTAACTAAACATAGCTACGTGGCGTTGATATCAACGTTCTTAGTCTGTAGTCGATATTAAACCGGCCACGGACTTCCTCAGGCTTCGTAGATTCAGCCTGAACTCGTCGGCATCTCCAATTCTCCTTTTGTAATATTCCATAGTTTTAACCATAATGACTATTCCTACTAAACACAATAACACTCCGTCTTTGCACAATAATGCAATGCAGTGGGAAAATGTTCTTTACCTTTAACGCCAAATAGCTACCAAAGCGGGTGACAGATTATTTAAGACTGTGTTAATTTCCTGCATAAGATAGTTGACCAAGGACTTCGGTGTTGCCAAATGTGTATGTCAGCAGAATGAAATTCGAATGGTAATTAATTCGTAACGGTATAATAATGGTATCTACAGTAATCAAATGGTACCGGTGTGCCAGCTTCGCTTCTTGTACCTAACGGCAACACTTCAGCGTTGCCACAGTTTACATGAAACTGCATGCATAGTATGTCTTGATTCACTTTAAAGCCACTATAATAATCTTGAAAAAAAATCCAAACAGGAAAAGGAACTCACCTTCGTTGCATAAATGCCCGATGAACCCAAGCTGCGGATTAGGTATCTCACACGGTTACCCAAGCGTTAATGATAGCAAGCTGTAGCTGTGTAGTCTTCGTGTATTAATGCAAAGCTGGTATGTTACGACGCATCCTATGACAAGCGGTAGCGACGAACGAAAGAGTGCATCTCCGATGGCCGATGTACCGCTTGATTGGCGGTCGCAGATGAGGTTGCTACCCTCGGGCACGTTACGCCAACGATGGCGTCCTCATATACCAGACACCCGTAACTTCAGAATTTACACACGCACTTGACACCGAGAAGCAACCGCTGGAACGTGCATCTCTCTGCTTCCTCTTCCCCTGAAGACTCCAAGAGATCGTGTGTCTTCCTCAAACCGTCGAGTCAGCAGCTTACGTCGTCTGTCTCGGGCTTGTAGAGGTTGTTTCTGGTAATGATTCGCGTTGTTCTCTCCCCGCTAATGTTGCTGCTTCAGGGGTAAGACGCTGGCTGCCAGCAAAGGGACCAGAGAAAACCCAGGTGTCAGGTTCGCTGGCTAAATTATTTCCCCCGTGGTGATTACAAGATCGCCAGATCCAAAAACAGGGTTTGGATTTCTGCAAAAAAACATACAGTTTTTGTTTTAGGTACTCATTTTTCAAATGGTCAAAAAAGGTTGTCGTTTTGTTCTCTCTTTTAAATGTACTCCGTCGCTTAATGCATACAAACGGCTTAGTAGTAGCGTCACTTGAGGCTGCTCTGCCTCTAGACCACCTTTCACTTAAGACGCGGACAAGCAGCCAGTAGCGAGGAACTGTATGCGAGAGCATTATGACAGCGAGAGGTGACGGGTAGACGTAGAAAGACAATACCAAGGGGAATTAGCACATGTCGGTATGACCTGGCTCGCCAGATCCCAGCCAATCGATTCATGTTCTATGCGGTGGTTTCTCTCCACCGGCCAGGTTAGCCGAGGAAACACCGAAGCAGGAAGGCGATCTATTTATGGCCGAGTGGTTGCGGCCTACGAGCAGCGCCCGTGCCTGGATCGATCCCCCCGTTGTCGTCGTCTTGGGACCAGCAATTAGCCCGGACCTATAGGCGGGAGCACGCACGATGGGAATATATATACATACAACCCGACTACAATTCCCCCGTCCAGGGAACCAGCTTGGATCATCAGAAGAAAGGGGGAAAAAATCTCATCGAAGGGTGTTCTTGTTGATTCAATTTGCCAGCTCTGGCCCGGGTGTCGCGATCTCTGTGGACATTGTAAGTTGACAAATGGTGAAATGGCACCTGCAAAGTTGACGTAGAGATGATGACATTGGTCGATGCTTCTTTACCCGATTGCAATCAGGATAGTGAACCTGACATTAAAGGTGCGCTTTTTTTTGCATCACCATTCCTTGAAATCATTCCATAAAAGTTAAATTGCTTAATGCAAGAGTAGCCCTCTGTCCTTAATCGTCCTTTTATCTTGGTAAAGTATACCATTAATGTTGAAAACAGTACATCCTTAACCTCCAGTGGGAACATTATTTCGTCTATCACATTGACGAACACAGCTTGATACTTGGTATGAATACCCCCATTCGATCCTTGGATGTGACCTCTTCTAAGGATCTCCACACTGAAGACTTCCAAAGGACTTTTATCAACTTTTTATCTTTCAAAGAAAACAGTCACACATGTGGAATATCCACTGTGACACTTCATGAAGGGCTCTTCACGGTTAAGAGGGCAGGACAGCAGGTTCGTGTGAACTTAAAAAGTAAAACAAAGTTTTGAATGCCAAAGTGCGTGAGTGCCAGTTGCTCCGATGAAGTTTTTGAACGGTTGTGAAACATGTTTGGCACTGAGACCGCAGAGGAAGGATCTTGAAAACTGTATACGCTAAGAAAAGTCAGTGAGAACATTCATGTACCGACACAAAGTAACAGCATCGTGACTTCTTGCATTGACTTTATCGTTCTCGTATCTGCCGTTTGCAACAAGATCATTCTTACTTGTTTAGTTACTAACTAGCTTAATTGTTGGTTAGCAACCAGTGAAATCACGTTTTATCGCCATTAAGCAAGTCAGCCCTCGCTTGTAATTTGTATGAGCATAGAAGAAGGACAGCATCACATTTTGTAGTCATCACCCCTAGGGCCCTAACAGGAAGCTGGGAAGCTGTTATGAAGGAAATAATCACAGGTGTGGACTCGCTAAGCATTGTAGGTCGCTTGGCCCAATCCATGCACTTAGGCTAACAATCAGTGCACACCTGTCATGCACAAGCACAAGTGTTGACCAATGCTAATATTCGAATGAAATCGTCCAAAGATTGCTCGACAAAAAGTACATCCGATTCATACTGAAAAAGTTGTCCTCCCAATGCACTGTGAAGATGGTGGAGGCGAGTGAAGGTAGGCCTATGCAGATACCAACTGGCGTCACCCTGATCACTTCTTGCATTACTACACTGGACCTACTTTTTCCAGAAAATTGGCATTCGGCATCCGAGGACAGGGCATACATTCCAAACTTGCGGACATTCAACTTCGTGTTTCACAAAAGTAGAACACGAAGGAACAGCGTCTATCCGTTCAGTATTCCAATCACAACATATCCCCCGAGCCCCATCAAGACATGCATGCGCAGTAAGGCAGGCGGCTTTGATTATCAAAGCATTAATTTACATGGCTTTAATCTGATGGATTCAACGGATGTCGTTGTTGTAACTCGACTGGGTCACAATATGAAAGAAAGGAATCTCGCTCTATTGGGTACACAGCTCAGTTCACTCAGCTGTGAGCCGTGCGCCCGCAGGGCCTTGGTGTTCGTGGTACGGTACGGTACGGTAACTCTTTTCAAGTTCGATAAGTAAAGGAACTGACGGGATATTGGGTGCAATGACCATTGCACTGCCATAAGAACCATCTGGTATACGATTAGGATCTCAAGTCAATTCACGGGAATTAATTTCCCCCAAAGCCCATCACGATTGGAAATTAACAGAAACTAAAATTGTAAATGATATTAAAGCATGTGCATTCAGCCTCTAGTGCATTTACAAATCTTTGAAGGAGAAATACCAAATGTATCATAGGCCTACGACTTAAGTTTGCAGTGGCTGGGTAATTATCTACTTTTCCACATTTTTAAACTGTTCCATTTGCTTCCGCTCAAACCATACGGAAAACGTTCCAGCAACCACTTAAGCCTTGGGATTATAAATTCAGAAGCGGAAATGTCTATTTAATGCGATTCCAAAAGTTCGATGAACTTGCAAGTAGATTCCTATCAGTAGTCAAATTGGTAGTCACTATCAAAGTAGCATAACGACCTTTTGGACGATGCCATCAAAATTAAGGTTTCATATTTTTTATCTGCTTACAATCACATCATGGTGGGACGATCATAACAGAAGACGTTCAAATTTCTTTCAAACCGGGTGAAGTTAGTCCAGACTAGAATTAATGTGGATCAGATAGCTCCTTCAAAAAATGGATTTCATAAAGAACACTTGGGTGAGCCTTTGTAATTGAAGAATTATTGTTGTGTCTTTTCCTGAAATTTATTATATTGAAAGGTTGTGCATTAATTCACAGTATTACCCATCAGAAAAATAATAAGAAAAATACAAATGTCGAAGGGGGGGTACAGCCAAGGGGTGGAATCTCTGCTATCTTGTATACGGACTGAATTTGACTTCACATCAACAAAGACTGCGCGACAATATATACTCTGAAGCACATTAATTTTCTGTATATTGCATAAAACAGAACCAACGTAACTACAAATACATGCAGACTCTCACAGACGTCCGTCTGTGCAGGAAATCCATCCTTGTACCGATGAACGGAAATGTTTGACGTGCACTTTTTAGGACTAGGAGTCGTGTTCGTATCTTACACACTTTCCTTTTTATTTGAACGGACTACGGACCAATAATAGTCCCCCAAGAATCGAGCGCAGTTTCATATGGGAACCAGAAAAGAAAGACGTTAGTTAAAAGCTCCCTTCCTTCAGGCCTATAAAAGGCCAGGTTTTGTCAAAAAACAAACAAACAAACAAATTCTAGTTGTCACTTTATGAAGGATGTCTGAATTGATTATTTCCAAATTTCCTGAATTATTATTCTTGTTTTTCTGTTTAAAACGGTAACCTTAGGTACGAAACGCGGTTTGAAACATCTTTCAGTACTCAGTTCCTTCAAGTCATCTTCCCGTTTCTTTTTTGGAGTTCATTCTGTCTGGACACTGTCCTGGTCAGTTCATTGGCTAGAACTAATTGCAAAGACAAGGTAGTAGACAGGAGAATTCACTCCACTTCGCTTGAATCTCACGTTTGGACATGCAACTTTTTTAGCTTTGTACTTTTGGCGGGAACTTTTACTTTTTGTTAAGTAAAATTCGCCACCATCGTCATACTCTTGCAACCTTTAAAAATCGAGTTCATGAAGGCTCGTTGCCAAGTCAGGCTGATGTGGCTCCTATGTGTCGGCTCCGAAGAGAAATGATAGAGGTGGGGGGTCAGTCGAAATTCGATGCTGTACCTCATTACAAGAAGCTGTCTCTAGAACCTTGGCAGCCTCGAAGCCAAACATCGACCCCAGCATTACGTTACACGCTATTCTTACCTTGCCCTGGGGGCGACTCTTGAACTCATGTAGGTCCAATGCCCGAGGTGTTGGAAAGCAATTGAAAGCACACTAAGTAACCCCTGTTGGCCAATCACAGCCATTGCACCGATAGAGAGACTTAATTTGATTGGCTGTAAATTGAATTATTCTGAGTTTGACCATCCTGGATGCACAGTTTGGAGGTACGGTATGGATACAAGGTTGATGTAAAGAGGAGGGCTGTGCTGTTTTAGCAGGGGGACGCTTGAAAATGTAGCCTGCTCTAACTGAAATTATGAGGTACACGACCTGAAAATATTGTGTGTCCCCCAAACAGCTTTCATTATTAATTTTAAACCAATGAAAAGTGCAATGTATCTGATAATGGGCATCGTATGTTTTTTCCAGTTGATAAAAGGCCCTCTATCGATCGGACGGGTTAGGAATTACGTATTACGTTGCAGACTAACGAAGAAAAAACTGATAAGAAAGTTCTCAAAAGAATGAATATCGCTAGATGTGGACTTTTGTTGGTGCCGATCTCTCAACTGAGAAGTTAGACAAAATCCATCCGATGAGAATTCACAGAAATTTGATGTCATCACCGACCTTGGGCGGTGTGATAGTACCCCGAGTAAGGCTTCGCCTTAAGGATCACATTGTCAGTACATTTCTACAACACAGCATAAGTAATCAGAAGGAATATTCCCAAAACTAACATCCCAAAAGTATCTCTGAAATCCAATTTTGAAATAACCATTCCTAAAACTTGCCCTATAGGAGTCAAGCTGAACAAGGCCTTTTCTTTCAGCCAAACGCTTGTAGTCGGACTCTTCAACTGAGCTTTCTTAACCTTTTCCCCACAGTCTTGCATTGAATACGGTGAGAGTAGGCCTAATATCTGAACACACAAAACATTGCATTGGCTGCACAAAAATGTTATTTTAGTTTTCCTAGCTTAGGCCAAGAACGATGGATGATTCTCGTTGTTCGCACCAGGAGGGATCCTGTCACATCTAAAACCACAACAAGGGTTTCTAACACTAAACAAAACCACAACTACGGATGGACAATGCAAAAGGACTGAGAATGCAAAAGAATTGTTTGAACTTGGGGGCGCTGTCGATGAATAACTTACGCAAAATTATCTGAAATCATATACTGTACACTTGTCCAACAGAAGAAATATCTGAAAATACGCTTAGAAGGGAGCTTCATTATAACTTTACAGTTGTGAGTACGTCGTGGATGATTTCGTTCAAATGGTTATTTCTTATTGGTCTTGACTGAGAAATGAATTATTAATATTTACAAGCGAGAAATTTCTACTTGAATCTCTGGAGATGTTCAACTTAATTTATCATTACTGGGCTTTATTTTATGTATTGAAAACTGTTTGAGCTAGTTGCAAAATTCCTCCAAAATAAGTTAAAACAAAGGGCTGTTAAGGCCAGTTCATACTACGGGCGGATGTGAAAGCAAAGCGAATATGACGTCACGAAAGATTTGCAGCAAACTTTCACTCAAATTAATGTGTTCAAATTTACAGCAGAGGATTTGTTCTGACGTCACAACTCAGGTTTCGCGTGAAGTATGAACCGGTCTTTACAAAGAAACGTCTGTCCACTCAACGTAAAATGGCAGTCAGTGGTACTCCTGTCGAAGAACGTTATGCCTGTATAGCGCCCTCAACAGTTACTTGACTAAAATGGGGACTTCAACCATACCGTTCTGTCGGGTTCGGTCGAAGACCAGTAGATACACGCTACCCAGTGTTTTTCACTGACTGTACTGAAGCAACAATGGAACAACCGAAGAGTGAATCAACACAGTCGCCACAGCGAAATTCCCAAATACTTCAAACCAAACAACTTGTGCCTCTTATTAAGGCTTCGCTCGCGAAGAGGAAACGTAGCATTAGCATAAAAACCACATAGCCCGAACTGTCCTTAGATGGCGTCATAAAGACTGAATACAAAGCTTAACAGGAAACAAAAGTACATTACCTGAATGTACTTGGATGTGAGGCAAACTGATTGGTTAGCATAGCTAACAATTATTGGTTATTTTTACAACCCAGTTTTCCATTGTTTTAACCAGTTGGTTTTTGAAAGTTTCAAATACATTGGACATTATTACCTGGGGTTTGTCTTTTTTAGTTTACGTGTCACGGTTAAAAATCTATTTTTAGGCAGTTGGCTTTCCATAAAGCCTGCATGAGGTAGCTAAATATAAACTATAACAAAGTCAAAGTAAGATTTTTTTCTCGTTCAAGTTGCCGGTTGCCAAAGTGCAAAATGAAATCGGCGGCAAAAGCGCAGCGCGCGGTGAGCCTCGTGTTTGCAATGCCGCCGACCGCGGTTGCTCCCTCGATGAAGCTGAGCACCATCGATACAGGACTCTCCGAGTTTCCTTCTTTGAAGAGAAAAGCTGAGGAAGCAGTAAAGGAAATTGAAAAAGATACCCAATCGTTGAAGAGAGACGAGGGAAATTGGTATTACATGCCTGAATAATAGCCACCTGTGTACATAGGGCACTCAGTGCAAATGTGATTACCTGTGGGCACGAAGCCAGCAAGAGTTTCTCGAATTTTTTTGTCAAAATATAAGGTCATAATAATTTGAATCGGTCGAATTCGTTATCTGCGGGGTACTCTAACCACTTGAGTAGATACGCATCGTTTGGCCCCCTCAATTCAAATTGAACAATTTTATTTGAACTGTTTGTCCCAACGTCATTGTTCAGTATGCGGATAAAACCGTCTGACCCGATGGAATTTTGGTAAAAGATTTTTAGAGAGAAAAAGTATACTTTTTAAACTGTCATACCATTTTCAGCTCCGTGAATGTTTGCAATTACAGCGGGTGATCGCTCTGGGTATGCTCTAACTTGAGCCGTTATACACCATTCCCTACAGCGGCATAAAATGACAACTGGGCATGAAGTTTAATCACTAAAATCGACACGCCTGTCGGGTAGGCAAAAACAAACTCGAAAGTGTTCGTCTGATCGGGCATGGAATTCGCAGCAACGTAACCCGGCAGTGCTGCAAGTAAACATCGTCAGTGACAAGACCTGACGATTGAGATTGCAACGAAACACGAAACGTTCTAAGCCAGTGTATTGACATGTGTTAGCTGAAGGGAAACAGACAAAATGGTTGTCACCATGGAAACGTAAACATGTACAAATCACAAAGACAAGGAACTGGTATGAAACATTGGACGGATGAAATGCTTTTAATTATGCAGATGACTTATACGTCACAATTAAAAGCATAACGGAATATAACTTTCATATCTCAGCAATGTGGGGAAAAACTAACGCAAAATCACCGCAGGTGCATTTGAGTACCCTCCGCGTACACCCACACGGTATACTGAAATCTAAAGTTACATAGTAAGCCTAGATAACAGGGTCGGTCACTGGTCGGCCATATTGAAATTGAAAGCGAGGCTAACTGGTTTTTTTTTCAACTGAGAGTATAAATTAAAGCAATTATATTAACTTCATGACAAATTAGTGATTGTCTACTCTGATGAATAATTACAAATCTGTGATTAAACAGCTCAATTTTTCACAATTAATATTGAAAGGGAGAAGTGAAGCGCACCCCAAACATAAAGTAGTGTGATTCCATCCTAATCATGAGTGAATTTATTACACAGATTTTTTACATCAGATTGAAAATAGCTTCCACGTGAATGAGGTCTAGACTGTAAAATGGAATTTGGGGCTTAAATAGAAACAAAAAAATCTGAACATTGAGTAACAATGTCGGCCAAAAATGTCTGCCTCGTTATAAGAAGATGCCTACTCCAAGTCCAAATTGATTCACTTATATACCAGTATAGTACAAGTTCACTAGATGTGGACTGATACTGTTATTAAACGTTCTCGTGTTACAATTGGACTGTGCCAGAACAAACCCTGTGTCAAATATACACAAAATAATAAGAATCCAGGACTGTTTGCAAACTAAATTAATGGACAAATTGGACATCCAGAGACATACGAAATCTTCGGCCCATAAGTTAGAAAGTTAGTCATTTTAATCACTTTCCAGTATTTGTGATGTGGAGAAAAATCAGTGAGAATATGTTCACGATATGTGACCACACACTGGGATAGGTTCATCTGACCTTTGTCGTTTAAAAACGGTAATTTGTTTTTACAAATTTCCATGATTGGAATCAAGCCAGTTGGTGTTCTTCAGGCCTCATCAGGGAGACTAGTTTTTTTGTGTCATTGTGCATTTATCGGCCGTTATCACCCAACTAAATTGATTTATAACTTGATATATTATTCAAATCCATCGACAGCCTGACAGTAATTCAGGCCCACCATGAAGTCCGCGTGGATTGGTCTACACGCTGAGTGTCATCTGCATTCCAGCACTCTCGACTAAATGAAATCATATCCGAACGCTGCAGGCGCACCCAAGTGGCTGTATCAAATGTCGGATACTTCTATCACTCGACACACCGAGATACATGTACAACATCTCCATTGCCAAGGGCGCCAGTGAGCGATACAAAACAATTCTAGTTTTTACGGTTTGTCCTCAGTTTGGTTTCATTTGACTTCGGGTGAAAAATGTACGCAAATCTACTACAGAACGAGCATGTGTAGCTGATCATTAAATGCATCGAATCACACAGAAAAGAATAAACACGACCCATCAAACGAGCCAAAGTCCACCGATAGTCTGAGTCAGTGAGCATTTTGTTGGGCGGTATAGATTCATCAATACACGTATATGTACGTGTAACATCTCATTCACATCAGAGACTTTTCTAGCGACCTTATCTTGTATCGTAAGATGGCGCCGGTAGGTCATCACCTAAGTATGATCATAAAAACTGTTCTGCTGTCATTTAAAGATGCAAATGTATCAGGAATAGTCATCATACGTGGCGGGTGGTATTGGCGACTTTGGCGTTTTATTTGCCGGTTGAACCTCATCTCTGGCGCTCCTGGTTGGAACACTGGTCCAACTTATGATTTGGGATGGCACATCAATCCCTCGGGTGGGGTCCATTCATGTCCACAAGTCCACGCCCCTCTGAAGGGAATGTTCAGAGTGTGTAGCTAAATCACACTGAGAATGGTAAAGTGATTTGAACGCCATAGCAGCGTCAGATACCTTAGCTCTACCCAAAAAAGGGCCTTTAAAAATTTATTGTTCAGATGGTGTGGCCGTTTTGAATTTTATCAATTATACACGGTATAAACGAGGCTCCCAAACCCATTTTCTACATCAAAGCAACACCACGACGCAAAATATCGCGTCCAGGCAGACAGCATATACCAACTATATTTACTCATACCTGTTTGTGTCGTTTGGAAACACTCATTCTTACCAAATGGGTGAGGTTGAACACCTTCATCACAGTCACCATGACAACGGTGCCAAATCATTTCCGACGTAGACAGTTCGAATCACCGTGTGTCGAGAACAGCGGCGACATAATGAAACAAGCCGACACATAGATTGCTTAATAAAGAAAATCGTCATTCCATTTTCACAGGATCAGACGATTTTCTATGTTGTGTAAAGGTGTATAGCACGGTCCATAGAGCCTGGTGTACATGTACTTCATAGGTATCACTTGCACACTAAATACCATGATCATTTAAATGTTAAGTTTGATTCGCAGAATGTTAAATACAAGCACCTAAAATCAGCAAAACAACGCTCTGTCTGTTAAGAAACAACGCAGAAATACAACATAGCAAAACATAAATTAGCTATTTCAATGTTAATAATAATTCATTCATTTATAAAGCGCAAATTTCATATAGATATGTTCAAATGCGCTGTACAATGAAGACATTAAGCGTTTTGAAGTTGATATATCCAAACATAAATGTAATCAACAGGGGAAAATGAAGTGGTAAGTTTTGGAATCAATTGAAATTGGTTCTTTATATTTTCACTTACCGTTCTAGAAACCGACACAAGTAGGTAGTCACCAGCCAGAAAAAGGTCCAAACTCTCTGCAGAGATCTCTGCAGAGAATAAGTACCCCAGTGGTTATCTTCGATGTCCAGCTTGCCCGGTGCTTACTGGCCTACATTACACGGTTAGTCCCCGCTCCCGTGCCTGAAAACCGCCTGGATTATTTTCCTTCATCAAGATGCTAGTCGTCACTGTATGCAGACCGGAACAACATGGAAACAAAAGAGACACCCGGTGTAACTCCAAGATTAATGCCAGAAAGAGTTCAACCACGTGACAGGGATGGTGAGAGATTATGTTTCTTAGGGCGGACTCCCGACGGCTGCAAAGGGTCGCCACACCATGTCGTGAGGTTGAATCAATAAGTGCATACCATTAGGGACCACCAGGTGAAAAATAACGGCTGTAGTCATGAACATCGCGCAGTGCAAGTTTTGCACATTACGCAAATCCTGTGTTATTATCCGAGTTAAAGTGAAAGAGCAAACGGATTAGAGTGTATTGTCGGTACCAAATAAAATGCTTCTCTGTGTTCTTTGGTATAGACTTTGCCCAAGCAACAAGTTGTGGAGCATTACATTTTAGTTCCGCCATGTGGTAACCCTCCTGGTTCATGACCCAGTGACACGACTTATGACATGCCGAAGCAGAGCAACTACTCGGACCGTCATCCTTTTGTAATGGCTAAATGGCAGAGTTGTGGTGGGTCTTCGTATGACATTTGATGTAATGTTGCGCATTTTTAAACCAACCAACAGACAGGGACAGATTTGGGCTTCAAAACCGCAGACGATTTAAAGTTTTCTTCTTCTTATCCCTTTAAATCCTTGAGCATCAATGACAATTAAACCACTCTTGTGACGTCACTCTATTCATTGGCATTGAATTATTACAACGTCAAGCACAATGAGAAACGCTTTGAACAGTTAAGGACATTGTTTTAGACCAACGGGTTGTTGTTCTCTCTGAAGTTTTTGACTAGCCGTGCTAATATTTTCTGCTTCATTTTCAGTGGCGATTACAGATTTTCATTTCAAGTGAAACCCTGCTTTCTTTTCTTTTTTTATGCACCCCCGACAAAGTCGAAGGGGCATACTGTTCCCCCTTCTCCGTCCATGGGTGTACGAGTGTGCATTTGTGTCTGGAATATTCTTGTCAGTGCGATAACTTCAGAAATACTTAATACGTCAAATTATTTTGGTTCGTGGATTACTCTTGGTGATCCAATGAAGCCTATGGAATTTGAGTCTGAAAAAAAGGTCAACGTTACAATGCATAGAACAACAGAAACCTTGTCAACGTGATAACTTCAGAATTTCTTTGCGTATATAAACTTCAAATGAGCTTCATGGATTGCTATTGCTGATCCTGAGAAGCCTAAGTTGCATTTGGGATTCAAAGGTCAAGGTCACAAAAGCTAAAACAATAGAAATCTTGTCAGCGCGATAACTTGGGAAGTATTTAGCAAAGGAATTTCAAATTTGGCTTGTGCATTCTTTGGGTAAGCCCACAAACCTATGTCTGAAAGGTCAAAGTAAAGGTCACAGTGGCTATAACTGATTTTGTGTATGTGTACGTACGTGTGTGTGTTCAAAAAATTACAAAAGTGGGAGTAGGCATGGGCTTGGCGGGGCAACATTCTTGTATTTTTAAAATGTCTTGTTCTTTTTACACAGCCTCATTTCATTTTTATTTCATCATTATCGTCATTGTCAATTGTAACGTATCAGTTTTATCAAATTATGTCTTTCTATTTTTCCTTTTAAATTAGGCTTCTAATTAACTTTCAAATTAATCTCAGTTTTTTCAAATCCTCGTTCGTAAAGAAAACATTTTCAACAAAATAACGATAACAATTCATGTATTACTGAACAGATTGTGTATAGAACCTTACCTACTGATATTCTAAATGCACATATTTTCCAAGCGAAATAATTTCTTACAGTGACTGAGGGGTTTCGATATGTCAGCATGTAATTCCAAGGTTGTGAACGTGGTCTCCATTTGAGACGGTGAACTGTGGTTCCTAAAATTAGCCGCTGATCAAGCTTGCTTCCTTGGCGTAAAAAGCCCCAAACTCCTTACAATCATATCAGTAGCATTTCGATAACTTGACTCTCTAGCATATTTCCACGGCTTGAACTTCTACATATGTATTTGGAACTGAGAGGTAATGAAGACAGTGCGTGTGCCCCCCGATCCACTGATGGTGCCGACTGCATGTCTCCTACACATTTGATGCAAACTATGGGACAGAGAGACATCTGGGGTATAGGCTGGAGTGTGTATAGGATTGGACTTGTGGGGAGGGGTACCCCCGTCCCATTTCGTGCCTGGTAAACTCCGTGTAACCACGGATTCTACCTCCGTGGTGTAACTTCATAATGCAAGCACAGTATACATGTAGTACTGTGCATCGTGGTTAATGAGAAACAAATACATTATGGAGGAATAACCACATTCCTCCATGAATACATTTAGTTGTGTATCCAGCCGACGCAAGAGTGCCACAAGTAATGGCTTTGGCAAGGAGTAAGCTTTTTACACAAATGCAGATGTACATAGCTAACTAACTCTGGTTAATGGATCGAATTCATCTCATGTCTCAAAGGATTAGCAAAAAGATTTTTGTTCTCTTGTACAGTGGACAAAAGTGGAAGGGGAATGTGGTTCAAGTCGGAGAAACTACTCAAAGACAATGGAGATTCTTTGATTCAAATGGGGGAAGACGCGAACACACCATGCAGTCGAAAAATGGGGGTTATTCCGCATGAGAAGCGTACACACAAAAGTGAATATAATATAGAGAAATCTTCCCTTCCTTTTCGATGCTTGTTTTTAACCCTCTGGTGAAATACATGTATTCCACTTATAAAGCTACCCTGAAATTAAATACAAAGTGGAAAACAGTGATTTTTACAAACTTATTTCCACACGCAACATTTAAATGGGGCGATAAGTTACGTCTTGTTCATCCTGTCAGAATCTTTTGATGACACTTGAGTTCTCAAGTGGATTTGAGGGCAAGCAAATGTCAGGTTAATGAACTATAAATTCTTATCCATGTTCCCAATTATCCATATTAAAGGCAAATGAAACGCCCTGCCGATAAAGCCTGCGAACTAATGCAATCAGTCATTTGCTGTAAATTTATAATTCCTGTCAGATTGATTTGCCGCATTCTGAGTAACACTGGGCTACGAGATATCCGTCCCAAAATGGTCCTCCAAATTGGAGATATTTTATAAAGATGGATGAACAGGGCGAAACGTCTACGAAATGACATGTATGTTGACAGATTTTATTAGAGATGCCCATCTGTAAGTTATCAATTCTTCGTTGCTATGAGTGTCATATCACCGCTACACCTACGAGTGGTAATACGTATAGCATTGTATGAGAACGTCCATCGACAACGACGTACATGCACTTATCTCATGGTGTTTCAACATGTTGAATTATTCCGCCTTCATTTTATGTGAAAATTCTTTAACTAAAATGTGGCGAGATGTGAAACCAGAAACAGTTAAGAAAGGAATTTACTGGTGAATACATGCACTTGTATTCCAGACGTCATTAATTTGTATGTGCAAAGGTGCAACGTAATCCCTTAGCATTGTTGGATCATCAAAATGACGCTTGATCCTGCTTTTATCGTTATTTCATGGCAAGTTACTTGACTGATTGACGTCTAATGATTTTCTGAATCCACCCAAAAGAGAATGATGCCCAAGAGAGATGCCCAAGACGGCGCAACTGGACACTAATAGGCCATGGGAACTAGGTCATGACACACATCACTCCCGCACACAAGTCTGCGAGGTGCCACAGCGGTGGCATCAAAGGACATCAGACTCTGATTGGTTCCTTTTAAACCCCTTTCGCTGAGTCTTCCGCCCCGCCCCCAGATGGGCCCAGATTGACAGGAAAGAGATACGAGGAAATAGATCGTGTCCCTGGGAGTTTTTGATGATTATATTATGGGTCATCTGTGCTGCGGCGCCCTGTTGATGAGGTTGTGTCAGCGGCAATTTATCAACCTAGAACCCGGCGTCTGCCCAGTGTAACTGATAATTGGAAACGAGGCCGTGACGTCACTTTACCGAGGCTATGTCTTCCATGCAACTGGAGATTGATTTTTTTCTTTTACCTGCGCCTTGTGTGTGCCGCGCGAGGGGTATTTCTGTCGAGGTAGGCGCGAGATTATCACGTGTGGGTTTCGTGTCCATTTAGAAAACTTGGTCAATTCATGCCAATTGCTAGTCGAGACCTACAAATTATGGAGGCCATATACATTTGAGCAACTCATCTGTATGCGTGGTCGTGGCAAGACTTAGGTATCATGGTAGGTGCGTGATTAATTATAAAAGCCGGGTCGATGTAAAAAAAAAAGAAGAAAAAAAGAAACATCTGTATTCTCTAAAATAACTTAGGTTACGACTGCAGAAATCTGTCTACAATTTTAAATATATTTCATCGTGCTTTGTTTGAATAAACTAGCCTAACTCCAAAGGGCTTGTGAAAATCATACATGTATTGACATTGAAGGCTTCAGGACAAAGATAAATAATGTTATGTCGAACTTTGTTAGGCATACAACCAAATCTACGTGCAATAGCTCTTCTGGTTTGTTGAAGCAGAGTACGGTGGGCTCCGTATTTTTCTGCGTGCTGGCGTTGAAGATCAGATACGATACAGTTTTGACATCAAAAAACGTCATTAAAATAGAGTGCTTATAGAAAATTAATGTATTTTGAAGTAACCAAAAATGGACTTAATTAGGTGTACCGCAAAAAGGCCACAAAAATAATGAGTGTGAACGTGTGAGACTGCCTTACGGGTGTTCTGGTTTGTTTGGACCTGTTGGGTTTGTAGGTTTCAATCAATGTTTCAATCATGTATACTTCAAGCTGGGAGGAATGTGCAACCAGGCCAAATTACAGTAATTCAACGACCTCCCCTTTATGACTGCCAAACATTAGTACTTCTGTTAGCGAAAACTTAGCATTTTGTAAATTGAAAAATAAAACCAGGCTAAGCCAGCACGAAATGAATTCCTAAACATGGAAAAATCGTGTAGAGCAATGCTGAAGCCGATTGACCGGTGTCAGAATGCCTCTTGCTACCGAAGATGGGAATCGATCCCTCCCGTGTGGTTACAGCCGCCCCACCTTGCCAGCTCCGCTCAGCTCATCCTGAACCGATCGTGCACCGCCCCCGGGGAGAAAAACCAAATCAGAAACCGACAACCCCCCCCAACCAAAACACTGTCTCAGGTGTATGATTCACCTTGGGTGTAGGAAATCTTCCCCCGGGCGACGGTTGCGAGCTGAAGAGCCACCCTAGGCGGACCCTCCATGACAAATCGATGAGTGGTGGGAGGGTCTTTTGGTCGTGGTTGCCGTGTGCCGCTCCAGGGCTCGAGGTTCGAGGTGGAGAATGGCTGTTGTGGCACGTGGCAATATGGCGGTGCACACGCATGGCGCATTGTTGGAGCGGCTTTGGGCGCTGTTTGAACCATGCAAGAACATGGTGATAGGCGGGATGAGAAGTGAGCTTACATGAGGAATGCGTAAGAATTTTCACCTGCATTTTCATCGGTGAGTTACAGAGTACTGAAAAGACTAGCCACAAACGCATTCACGGTATTCTTCATTCACTGGTATTAACTTTTGAGATTACGTTCATTATCATATCAAAGCAGTAAAGAGATTTTAGAATAACAAACCTTAATGCCTGCAAACGTGGGCCTGACCGTCTCATAAACAAGTTGCTAATCTCCTCATCAAAGATGCAAAGTTTTAAGATTAGAAAAAATTGTATAATACGCCCTTACCTCGAGAAAAACAATTTAGCGATGCAAAATCTTAAATCTGCTCTGTATTACTATTAAACAGTCACTCAAATCATGGAGGAAAACAATACATTCTCACGTAGGAGTACATGCTCAAATAGGAGTTACGACCATGACTCGTGACGAGTAAATGTTAAGTGTGTAGACTTGTACCTTGACGGAGTGGGGTTTGTGGCCCGCTTACTCTGAAAACTTGGGGCTTCAAAGGAACATCTACAAAGTAAACTGCCTTGCAAAACTTTGGATGTCCCTATCTTTATCCCAACTTGAGGGCAGTACTTCCTGTGGGTCTGGCTCGCGTTTAGTTCGTTTACAGGAACCCCCATCCGAGTCCCAACTTAAGTGACAACCCAACGGATCGAATAAGCTCACTAGCCCACGACTTACAATGAGGAGATTATTCGGATTTAGGGGCACAGCCAGGCGAAAACCGACATTTGTAATATATCATAGTATTTCTGAACAATGCTAGTTATTGTTCATGCTGTATACCCCTGTCATCAAGTAATCCATGAGGTTTCTCCAGAAAACCACAGTAATCCTACCACTGATACCGTCAGCTGACTTGCACAATCTGGAATTCATTTGTGTAGCGGCGCTTTCAAGACGCAGAGTAAATGTCTTTGACAGCCGCTGACCGCAATTAGATTGCAGCCAGCGTGGTAGCCCGCAAGCAACAAGTGTTCCGGTATGACATTGATGCAATCATTACCGAGGTGAAGGTGACAGAAACACGTCAATAGGTGGGGAACTCGGCTCCACACAGGCAAATCGTTGTAGTGCTGGACAACTCAATGCAACATGTGACTGAAATTGTCTGCAGAAGCCCAATCGTTGCACAATAGAGGCTTGAAACATTTGAAAGCTCAAGACTGGACGAAAATAGTTCAATAAACGGTACACGTTCTGTTAGCCTGTGTAGCTAGATAAATTTTAGGGGCATTTGTAGTTTCTCAAAAAAAATTTCAAATTTCGAAATTTGAGCGATGGAGAGGGGGCAGGTCCCTGGCCTCATGGGGGTGCAGTGCACGCGCCCTTTTGAGGCTTTAGTTTCTGAATTAAGGAATTGAGAGCCTTTGGGTTCGAAGCTCATCCCAGAGCTCCCCTTTAAGTTTAACATACATACATGCATGTATGGAGGCCGAGGATGCCGAGGAGGTATGTGGCCTAGTGGTTAGGATTTTTAGCTTCTGATCATAGCGTCAGGGGTTCGAATCCAGCTGGTGGCAACATGTTGTGATCTTGGGCAAGTCACTTTACCCCTGTGTGCCTCTTTCTCCACCCAGGAGCAAATGGCTACCTTTGAGGGCAGACACGGTTATGTTTAACCGTTTGCGTTGAATTGGCAGCATCACGCTAGTACACTCCCCAGGGAGCTGCGATGGTTTCAGGAATGCTCAAATGATGTGAGCCCAATGTGCAGGGATAATGATAATACAGCGCCTCGGAATAGTCTACTAGATTTAAACTATTTCTGTCACGTCACTACTTTGTTCAAAGTGTAGATTGTTTTTATGATACTACAGTTTGCTGTAGACGCAAGATGAACAGAATACAGGTATATATCTAGCACTGAGTGTCGACTGCACAAATACTCTCATGAAGTTGGTATAGCATTCCTCAATTTCATAGAGTATGGAGAACGAAAAGTGGCCATCCGTTTTTCTGCTATCAGAGTAGTAGAAAAGCAGATTTTATGTTCTGGTAACATGCAATTTCGACTTTTCTACTTTTCTGCCATTTCAACAAGCAGTACGAACATTGTTTGCTTATGCATTTTTCTATTTTTCTGGAAGAGAAGCGAGTATGTATCTAGCACTGACGGTGTTGACTGCCCCAACACTGTCGATGTTTGACTTAGCCCAAACCCGTGCATGTTAATGAATGGAGCAGGTGTGCACTCAGGAAAATAGTTTAAGTCAGAGAATTGACGAGGAACTGTAGATTCGTGCTAAGAATGGGCGAGGCGAATTCTTAGCATGAATCTACAGTTCCTCGTCCATTCTCCTTGACAGATGGCGCTTTACAAATGTTTGTTTTATATCATTATTATACATGTGAGAGAAAAAAGTGTTTTCTGCCACACGAATACAATACGGATTCAATAACGACGTACAAATTGTCTGTATTTGACAACCAAAAAAACTGGACAAATCTTCTGGACTACACATAACTGTATGGTTATCTTCCTGACTCAAGAAAAAAAACGAAAACGCATGATTATCTTAATGTGGGTGGTCAAGTAAGGTTTTGTAGGAGGGAGGTCAGCTTCAACAAGTCACCCTCTGTATCCATACAAAACAAGTCATGCAGTGGAGACTCACTTTTGTTTTCTCTGGACAAGTTGAATGTTTAACCAACCACAGTTTACCCTGCACCTTTGGGGAAATCTCCGCTAAATGGGCTAGCGATGATTGTTTTCTGCTACAAGACGCGAAATGTCCTCGGGCGACCGGCCCAGCTTCCCGCGGTCACGAGCTCAGTCAACGCGGTCTCTCATGGAATGTAACAAAACACAGCATTGACAAACGAGACGCAGCAGAAAAATGTGCCTGAAAAACAAGGAGTTACGGAATAATTTTGCGTGTACTCATGGAATTGTTATAATGACCCAGTAGGCCTTTTAAAAATGCCGTATAATATAGATTAATCTGTACATTTCAAGCTGTAGTATGGAATATCTAGTTCCTTTACATCCACACCATTCACTGACCAAAATCTGAGTAGGCACTAGGCCCGTGTACAACCGAATCTTCGGGCACATCATCCCAACGTACACCACGACCCCTTGACAGGAAAGAAAACCAGATTGCAATGTGTGATCTGTGGTACATGGTTCCCACAGCAAAAAGAGTATCTTTTTATCTGATTTACACAAATTAACCCTATCAATATTAATATTCATCTCCCCTTCAGAAAGTAATTTTGGTTAAAAATATCTGAAATTTAGGCTGAGCACATTCATTATTAATTCCCAAAAATTATATATAAAACTAAAGTTGAGACATTTCATACATATTAAGTATTTCGAGATGTCACAATCTAGAGATACTGACAAGTATTTTACTCCTCGTTTTGCATTTGATTTCATGAGCATATAAAATACTCGAAAAATATATGTCGAGAGGTTTGTGTACCTCCACAGCCTAGTTCGGATACGCCACGGCGCGATGATACGAGAGTCTATTATATCATATCTTCCGGCATGTAAGCAACATCAATCCTTCATAATGCTAAAACAAATATCGTCACAAATCTGCCCTCGGCCCTTGTAATAACAAGACAACGAGATGTAGCCGCTTATATTATCAGCCGAATCGGCTGAAAATTACCTTGTTTTCTGACCGCAAGGGAGACGGTTGGAGCCACGGATGAGAGCGTGTTGTTAGGCGGTTACCCTCCGGGCTTTGGTGGTGCGATAGCGGGGGTTGAGATGAGGTTGTCTTGCTTCGCTTCGTTTTGCATCACCGGCCAGTCACCTAACACGGAGCGTTGGGGAACTTGAAAGCATCAACCAAAAACTAAACCTTCGAGTCACTGAGAGTGGACTTATAGTGTCCTAACTGGAAGGGATACCCAAAGAAATATCACTCGTCTGAAGTTCAGGCAACGGATTGTTCAAAGGAGGAAACGTGAATTCTCTGGTCAACACTTGTACAGGCCTGAGCCACGATTTCCGCTGCTATTCCGACTGTAAATCTGGCGGAGCTGGAGAAATGATGCTCTGATTAAACCTCGAGTTTCCCTCGGGGCTGTAACATGACAGCTGGTGGAAGAAATCTGTGTGCGACATCCAACATGCCCGAAGAATCGACAGAACAGGACCATATGCAACCAAGAAAAGTCATTTATTAAGCAAACAAAAACCCTGAAAGTTTTCAGGTGAGTACAATCTGTCATCACGCGTCTATCGTCGACAACATAGTCAAATGGAAAGCCCCACAGTGGCTTTTTATTTACGTCAATTAAAGACACTTTATATATTAACCATTCCATTCAAATAATTGTACTTGCCCTAAACTCTAATGGACGAGTCCACAGTTATGCGCACTGAATAAAGATGACGACTTGACGAGTAGGTCAATGGAGGGCATCCTACAAAGATGGAGAGACGAATCCGAGCACGTGACGTGTGGCAATATCAGGATCCTTCCCTCCCCCGTCCTTCAGCGATGGTGGGAACATTGTAAATTGAAGCTGCTAAGTCGCCATTAGTGGGGGCCATTCTGTGAAGCTGCGCTTGCAGTAAACAGCAGTCATATTTGGTAGCATGTACTCAAAATTAAATCACACTAGAAAGGAAGATTTATCAATAAATATATCTATTCTTCTCAACTTCTCTTCTCATTCTTCTCTCAACGTATTGAAATTTTACATATTCTTGTTTTCATTCAATTTCCACTGATGAGTATAATCATTGGGCTCGTTCTAAGAATTTTAAGCCAGAGCATACAAACAAAACGTACATTCCATCCGAAGACAATAATCAATGTCAGACAAATTTAACTCAAGCATCACATGATTTGGACAGGCTGCCAGGATATGGCTCAGGTATCAGCAGAGTCACTTTCACTTCACTGCTTTCATATAAATATTAAGTTTGACCGAATTGATTTTTTTAAATGCCAAAATATGATGTTCCACCGCCCAATTGCATACCATGGCTGACAGAACACGATTGCATGTGCACGGTGCGGAAGAAATATCCGAAATAAATCACTGGTCGATGAAGAGTTAATGGAGGATGGCGACATCCCATCGACATGACCCAGAAACTGAGATCATTGAGAAATGGAACCCGGTTCTAATGCATCGGGGCCTGCTAAAAAGGCAATCGTCTGAGATCAAATCCGATTCATGGTCCAGTTCCGTTTTAATATCAGGCATGTTTAACGATAGGTGTGTGGATCTTCAGCCAATTGCCTCTTGTTTTTCTTCTCGTAAATTTTAATGATTTGACTGATCTACAAAAGTCACTTATATCAAGCATCACGAACGAAAACAATCTACAGTTAGCCTATGCACTGTGCAGGAGGACGAAGCAAGATTACGTACAGCAAACCTGCAAATCATCTGGTATAGTCTGCTCCAGTTTTCAACCGGAACCAATAAACGTATAGACGACCTGTCCTACAAAGTTTTGCATATCCCGCAGGGAAACACAGCCGACCTCGCCTCGTCTGCCCTCTGTGACTATCAAGTCAGTATACCAAAACTTGTAATTTCATTCATAATATCGTTTCTTTCTATTTTCCAACAATGTTGTTTGCTTTTGCACGTGAATAGTCGGTGTCACGTGACCAAAACACGCTACTTTTGGCACGTAGCCTATAACGATAAGAAACCGTGTCCACAAGTCTGGAACTGCTCTAGAAAAGTAAACTTGGTGTATATAACCTCAGACGGGTGCCCTCATGCAGGATCGACAAAATATGCTGCAACGATTTAGTACTGCTAGGAGACAAAATGAGTACAGTTTCTGTATTTTGCTCATTGTCAATGGCGAATTGACAGACACCATATGGCGATTATCATCTAAAGTACACTCTTATAAATTTTAATTATTTTATATGATTTTTGTACAGACATACTGCACTATATTCCATTAACATTAGCCTGCAATAACCGTGTATAAATCTAGGCCTGTATGCTTGACCAATCAAAATGTGTACCCAAGCGGTTATTTTGTGCAACAACCACTTTAAGTCAATTTGTCGGGTAAGTACAAAGCATTCGACTGACCAACGTAACCAAAGTGGAAGCCGTCAACTTGCGTCTCACACACACGAAATAAGGAACACTTGCTGCAGTACAGTTAGGTCCGGAATTTGTTATGGGACAACGATAAAAACTAGTTAAGCCAGTGTGGACATCAGACTATTACGTCCACTGACCCAAAGTGTCGCGCCAGGCTCTGATGGCTCTTCATCACGAAATTAATAACCTGAGAACGGGTTTCTGTGAGGCACGCGGACAATCAATAGCAGAGACCAACGAAATGGAGATTAATGTGCCTCGGGTAGCTTCATTTGATCCACATGGCCAGGTTGGTCTATGCATCGACATAGGGTTAGGAAAAGTTGTTCACGACCGATTGGACAAGATGACAATGACCATGCGATGTTACCAAAGATGATTAAAATGATTAAAATGTTGTTCCCATTTAGTCCTCAGAAGATCGTTGTTGGGGGAATGGAACCCCCAGTGAACTTTGGACAAAAATATATACTCCATGGAGATAGAAATAGAATCGAGAACAATAATAAAGTGTCATTATTTCTTGTTATTCATCAAGCCTAGTCAAGGATATAGTTATGTTTTTACCGCAAAATTCTGAATGCAATGGTGTGACTTACAGTCGTAATCGTGAGGTTTCACCTATTTATTATTGAAATTATTATCCCCTGAGATGGATCAATGTGTGGCAGAAGTAATTTGGAAATTGCGTTCTAGAAGCGACAATCAAAATGTTATTAAACTTTACAAGTCTCCTTTTTATGCCTATTAATATAGGATAGCTTACAGGGGTAAAGGTTTTTAACGACGGGGGCACGAGTCTTCTTCAGATATGCCCATGCTTAGGTGGCATTTTGCGTTCAAATTCATAAACAGTTACGGCATAAAACAGCTTTCTCGGGATCTTTACAAAAACATATGATGCATATACAATTACACTCTAGTCTACTAAAATCGAGCTTGAAGAATTTCGAGGAGTTTCTGATAGAGGTGCATCTCAGTATGTGGCCCATACATTCGTTTGTTTTTTTTAACAAAGCCGGATCCAAACCCAAATATTCGGGGCAGACTTTTGTAGGAGTGGCCAACAATGTGGATTTTTTCCCTGTGACCTTTTATAGCCGTGCTGAGGGGCGAGGCAACATTTTGGGGCGTTTTGGGGAAGGAGGAAAATGAAATTAAAAACCAAATTTTGTTATTAGAGAAAATGGCTCCTCTGGGAAAATTGTCCCCGTACCCTCCCCCAGCAGCGGTGGATCCAGCTTTTGGTGTGTGTGTGTGGGGGGGCAGACTGTAAAGCAAATGCAGCTTCGGCCTCATTCAACATGATGTAAGCCTTACTCACGGTCCTTACACCGTTGCTTTTATTTGCTGGTTGTGTTGTTTTAGGATTTGCGTGTTAATATTTTGATAAATACATACTTTCTTTCCTTCTACTTTGAAGTATTCTTTGTAAAATAAAAAAAAATTAAACATCAGAAAAAAAACCGCCCGAGGGGGGAATTGCCCCTCCCCCCGGATACAACTGCCCCCAAGCCTGCCTTGATTTCTTACAAAAGATCAAATGAACCGCCAAGAGTGGACTTGACGAGTACAGTAGGCCTACTTGAATCCGACTTAAGATATACGGGTGACGTTGCCGACCATGTCTGCTACAGAACGGGATGACGGTGAGGGCGCGCATGTCCCCGATGGCTAGCAAACACGCAATCATGGTACTAGAAATATTAACAAAAATCAGCCATTCCAGCTAAGTTTGGAATTAGAGATAAATGTACATACATTTCACAATGCATAAATATGTTTGATATATGGGCCGTCAAACTACCGACGATCAGTATTTGCTGAATATAAAATGATTTTGATCTAGTGTATCAGTTCAAACACGCCCCAGAAACATCATTTCTACCTGGTGTCAATTCTTGTTTAGTCATGCCAAGGGTTTAGTAGGCCCGAGGCTATATATTTCGTATATTAACAAATTCACTTCTGTACTGTAAGTATAGGCTCAGCCTAGAAGCTATTCTAAGAATGAAGACAAAATTGTCCATGCAGCTGTGAGTTATGACCAACATAATAAAGGCTAAAGGAACCCACGTGACCCCACGTGTCCAGGGGTTGTTTCCTTCTGTATTCCCTCATCCCAGGATAATCTTTCGAAGCTCCAGGCTGGAAGCAAATTAAAGTAAACATAAAATCCTTATCTAAATTATTTCACAACCTCATCCAACCTAATTAAGGCTAACTTCCCCCGGCGTAGGTTTCAAAATGGCCATTCATCTCCAATATCTGTTTATTCCGATTAGAGGTCACATCGCTCAAATGGAGCGGAGGGCAGCATGACGGGACAACCACTGCAGTGGATTAAAACCAACAAATGTCGGCCTCCCGTAGAAAAAAAACACAGCCGCCAGAATTTGTCTGGATCTTCTGTAAGAAAAGTCTTCATTAACCTCATTATTTCTTATGTTTTGGTTCGCTTGTGATGGTGGCGAGGTGTTTTACAAATTGCCCATTTGCCGGAAGCATGACTGGGATACCAATTCGCACATGAGCCCTAAGTACTTAATCCCTTCTCCAAATAAATGATTAATTTTCATTTTATGCTCATTTTATGTTCTTCCTGATGACGACGAGGTAGGACAAACACTGCCGGCTATGATGATTCATAAGTAATCTTTTCTGTTTCCGTCTCAGTCTCCGACTACTGACTAGGGTCTCTGCCGTTTTTTATCTTGCAGGAGTTATCCTGTAAATTCACGGAGAAAATTCCTTAGCCATAGATTCGAAAAGCATGGAGGACAAGGAGGGAGCAGCACTCAACACCCCAACCAACAGTCCAGGATAGAATTAATCATTACGTAAATATGCAGGCTTGCAAATGGCAAAATAATGAGTCATTAGATTTATCTATTGGCAACGACCCTTTATACCATTAATGCTAATGGAAAGCCACTCAGTAACAACCCACAGCCATTTCCATAGATGCGTGTGTTCCTGTCGGCAGTAGCAGCCAAAAAACTAGAACGCATAATGCCGCAAGAAAGTTGTCAAAGTTTCCAGCCAAGATGGCGAATTATTACTTCCGTATATCATTAGTCTTCAGTTATAATAAAAAATTTTTTAAAGGTTCAGCGATCATGGAAACACTCAGATTACAGCCTTACGCTGTTGTTATGTGGATGTCGTTTACCAGGAGTTACTTTTATTACTCATTACTACTCTTGTGACGTCACTCTATTCAGTAAAGTGTACATTATTTGTCATCACAGTTAAATATAGTATATTTTATTTTATTTTTTTATCAATAGATATTGTCAACAGCCCATGCAAACAAGTAATTGCATAATTATGTGTGTTAAGTTAGTAAACTTCCGCGTGAAATGTACACGTTCACGGTATTTTCAAAATCATTTGGTTTCATTTTAAATGGCTACAATTTTATTAAGCTGCTGTAAATGAAGGGATCTTTTACATAACACGTCAAATGACGGCGTTTTAATTTTGTCATTAATTCATTATTGCTTATATTTTTGTTTTCTTTTTGTTTTTGTTTTTTGTTGTTGTTGTTGTTTGCTTTTGCTTTTGGAGAAGAAAAACGAAAATTCAAAATGAGGGGAAATGACTTGGGTTCGTTAAAGCCCTAACAATACGTCTCTGTGAAGCTGCTTTGGCAAAGTATTAAGTAAATTCACTGAATGTCACTGTGTTGTTAAGTTTGTCTTTCAATTCACACTTTTAACGTTATTTTGCAGCATTTTAATAAAGTTGGGTTTCCACAAGAATTGGTTTCTGTAATTTTTATCTTCCAAAATGACAGAGGTCGCCATAGCGAAATAAGGCATCGCTGGCTGAGTGCGCAGTTTCAGACCGTCTTGATGTCACTGCATACTGCCCTCTTGTGGTGTGAGAGGGCAACAGAGACTTCTCATATTCCGACCGATGAAAAGTCAAGTAAGATACCAGCTGCCAACGTTGTAGGTCTTTAAGTTTATCCCACGATTTAAAAAAAGATGTTGAATTAATCCTCTGTGTTGTGTTTGCCGTTGGCATTGAGAATTTTGATGAGCCCAAAATGTGCCAAGATCCATGTGGTGTATGTAGCTTTACTTGTGAAAATTGTGTAGCTCCCCTCTCGGGCCTCATCCCGGCGGTCACACGCATATTCATAACCGGCCACCTTACTCTCCACATGTCTTTATCTCTCCCCGAAGTCCATCCATTCTGTGCGTCTTCATGTTCATGCATGAGGTAGTTCAAATTAGGCTGCAGTCATGCCGCAAAGTAACTCTACTGCAAATTGTCAGATCTATATCAATCAAGTGAAGAAATTATACATGTCGCGGTAAACAAGGGACCATTTTTTTCTCCAGAAGACGTTATCCGGGTAAAGAAAATCAAGTAAATATGTCACACATGACCTGTGCTTTAATCAACGAAGCACAGAACCGTAGAAATATAATGGCCCCAGCGAATTGCTGCAACGAAATTGCTGAACGTGACAAATGAAGCAAAGGAGAAAAAATGGAATGAACTTGAACTTGAGTCTCGGATTGCTGTTGGAAAGGATGTATACATAATGATAGAAAATAATTACTTGCCATGCTGACGATGTTTAGTAGGGTCTAAAATAAAAGAGTTTCGGGGATCGGGGATGAAGCTGTTTCAGTTTCAGGGATAAGATAGTTTGTCGAACCGACACAAGGTATAACATGTCAGTCTGACGAACGGAATGACCAGTCTTTGCAATCATGTCATTTTAAGGCATCCGGGAACTTTATCAGCACGACAAATTTCTGCTTTCTGTGAAGCTGCAATGGGTCTGTAGATTTCCGGTAAGCGGTAATTGCTTTCCTGTTATTTTCAAAATCTTTTTATCACTTAAAAGTTGCAGGGCGCTAGATTTTGTGATTTCTGACATTTAACGCCAAAGCCCAAATATCACACGATAGAGCTAAGTATGAGAGGTAAAGTCTCAAGATTTTGATCAAGCATTGAAGAATAATGGCGAATCTAAGTAAAAAGGTGATGTCAACAATAAAAATATATTCTTGAGGTCTATCCGCGTCAATATCAAGGATATCCTTAGGTCTACTTTAGTAAAAGATATTTGAGTTCTTCGTGCATTTATGTAAATAGATTCTGCAGGCATTGTTAAGTGAAGATACAGGTATAAATAAGTTCATGGTCATTTTACAGCATATTGATCGCTAATGAACCACGTGCCTCTTGATTACTGACGTCCGACGGATTCCATCCTTCATCTACGCATATTCGCACTGCAAAACAAGGCGAGAAACGCGGTATAAAATGGTTTGTCTGTTCGATGAGGAACGGTATCGAATTACGGAATTTAAATTACGATCGACCGGACTCGATACTCGCCATGCGTCACCATGGATAGAGAAGTAACAGCGGTCAGGTACACTGAAGCTAGCACTTTGGTAAAAAAGCGCAGATACTGATGAAGAAGCGTGGGTTTTGTAGTGTGATGTTATGTTGTTAACAAAAGAACGTTTTGAACAGTTGAACGAGTAAAAGACGACTATAAGCTTTACATCAAGAACCAACAGAGCGAACAAGGTAACGAGTCAAAATTAATGGTAAAAATTAGAATTCGCAGGCTGACCCATCAAGTCATGACACTCGGGTCTGGATATGGCTTAACTAGCTGTGGGGAACTGTGTTTTCGGTTTATATCATACATAGTCTTGGGCCAAGATTGGGTCTCATGCACTACCCATGGACGGTCTATTTTGGTCACGTGTTTACCCTTCTTGTTGAGTTTGCACTTACCGTGTTGAACTAAAGGTGAAATATGCGTTCAGACATCCTGTGTGACGTCATTGTGTGTAATCCATACCAGTTTACCAATAAAACGTCCTCTGTGGAAAGTTATTATTCTACTGCTATGGGGTTTTAATGATTGTACAGTTTCTAAATAGTTGTTGTAATGACACAATTGAAACCAAAAACGCGTTTTTTCCGATAAGAATCCAATTGACCAACCGAGTACATCCCCTATAAGTTTGGTCGTGAACATCAAAGATGACTATTTGTGCAGTTGCATAGGGGTTCAAATACCCATAGGCCTATCCATAAACGATTACTTTAGCAAGACTCGAACCTCAAGGACCACATTTTATCGTCAAATATAATTTCCAACTATATGAATCAAAGGTGATTTTCACTGTCCTGACCTTATGAATTGACTGAGCTGTAGCGGGATTATATGATAGGTTTGCTATTTTCCGGTTTTCTCCTTTCGTACTTGATATTATGCCACGCACTTCAAACATGGGGGTTATTAAAAAAGTGATCAAATGGGGCATAAGTTGATTTAATTAATGATATTTTTTAACGTTGTCAGAAATATCCTGAATTATTAATGGAAAATTTGTTACGCTTGGAGTGGCATGTTCGCATCATTCCAGTTGCATGTTTATGGTGCTAATGGGCCTATTACATTCATTACTTCGCGTAATGCGTCCCCTGGAGTGTATTAAGGACGATATTTGTGTAAGCCGCTAAGCTCATGTCTAAAACGGGCTTCCACAGCTACGGCTAGGTCTACTGTCAGCACATCGCGTATTTTTTTAAATGAAATGAAGACCTAGACCTAGCTCTGGACAACAGGTTTGGAGGCATCCTTGCACTCTATTTTGCTGGCCATAGTAATCCGCTTTTATGAAGTGAATGTAGGGGCAGGACTCAAGACCTCAGGGATGCGAAGCGTACGGCGGAGTGATCTTGTTCAAAAATGTCATAGTTTGATTGCTCATGCCGTATGACATCTGTGACTGGTTGAAACTCCACGAACGTACAAAAGTTGCAAATGTTTCTTACTGCCAAGGTGGTTGGACTTCATCACTTGGCATGTCAGAAATGGTTTGATTCCCTTGCATGACACCTGATACACACTATATAAGCGTGTTTCCATCTACATGTTGTGGTTCACTGATTGTAAGATTGATTTATTTTCTACATTTAGTTAAATGAGAATCAGATAAAATTTATAGGGATTTCAAGGACAAACAAAACTATAAAAAACTGTCATCAAACGATGTGGTTGACCAGATACCTGTTCAAAAAAAAAGTAAAATAAGGAATAAAAAGAAACACTATCATAACTATGTTTGAGAAATACCTCGGATGTGGACGGGAAGACCCTGTACCCTTTGAAATAAAAATGTTCCTGGTTTCAACATCACGTTCAGAGATTATTTAACCTCGTGCTGTATTTTTTCCATGTGTTCATAATGATGGAAAGTATAAGTTTGTCACTGTACCTCAAATTAATCAAGGATATTTCTGTGACAAGGTACATGATCTGTAATCAGCATGTAAACATTAGCCTACATGAGATTTTTTTTCAGTCAAGGTAAACCTGGTGCCCTACATGTCAAACTCCTCCACAGGGCTCCATCTCAACTTTGGGTTGATGTCCTAGTCACTGTACTGAGATGGAATGACGGGGAAGGACAAAACATGAACTTGAATGGAACTACACGCAACGCACGGCCCATAAACAAGGTTTACGTATGCACCTTCCTGAAATAAGGCCAAAGTTCAGTCCCAGTGCATTGCGTGTTCCCCATAACTCATAGCCACACATACTGAGACACAAAAGCTTGGCACCCTTACATCTTTTCCAACATGAACCACCAATATACCTTTGTACCGTTTCAAGACCACGCTCAAGCGTTTGATTTTCAAGCTAGGTGCTGCCCAACAAATCGCATCTTTGATATTCGCTCCACGGGTTTTTGTTAAGTAGCTGCTCTTCCGCCTTCAAACAACCACCCGTACATCCTAAATCCACAGGGGGGTAACACCTTGAGAGCTGCCCGTCACAGTCTGCCAACGAACGTGACGCTATAGCCAGCGTATAAGTCCATGCTCCCAATGTGAACCCAATCAAACAAAATTTAAATGTCACAGAAAATAGTGTTGTATAGGGGAAGTATTGCTGGCCTGCCCTTTTAATCACGAAGTAAAAACAAGACCACAATACTGTCTGTGTACCATTTTGTGTTTTAAAATTCATCAGACTGACTTTACTTCCAATGCGACTCAATTAATAATGAAGTAATAAAGCAATACTAGTTCCGCAAGAGGATCCTACTACGTCACATAGCAACTCCTTAGCGAGTCGTCCTACGGACAAGCATTGTACAGGATCATTTAGGGCCTACGGGGACTTTATAGTTTTCATACAAATATTATTACAATAAACCTATTATCTTGGCTGTATTTATGAATGCTAAGCTTCTAATGAGCAGATTAAACCAACGGGCCCCCTCCACGTCTTTTTATTTTCGAAATAATGTCACACTCAGTTATTTTTTGACAAAATAACATAATCTCCGGTCTACAATACATAGTTACAATAATTATTAATGCGCATGACAACGGTATAGGCCAATGGGACTATTTCCTACAATGTGCATTGAAAAAGGTGTGTGTGAACCGGGGTCTTACGGTAGTACAAGCAAATTTTAACGGTCCACTCTGTCAACCATAATTCCTTGGATCGGTTTAATTCGAAACGTTTGTCTGAGCGACACGACAGCAGCTTGTAGACGACTTAATACGCGACGCTCAGTGCTCACAACTAGGCTGTGACGGATTGATGACAGAAGGGTAAAATCTTACCAATTGTCTTCGCTCGTTTGTTTGATTTTGGGTTTTGTTTGTATTCTTGGGTTTTTTTCCATTGTATGTTGTAACGAATACATTTTACATTTTGAGAACAGTTCTGTCTCTATTCTCCATTGAATTATTCTCAACCAGAAACACAGATTTTTGTAAACAAGCGGAAATGATGATGAAACATTATACATGGCATACATTGTTTACAATGGTATTTGGTGCACTTACTTTAGTTATTAACCATTATTCTCCCCATTTTTCACTTTTTGTCTCAGTGCGGGGGGCGGGGTTGGACCCCCCAACACCCCCAATCCGCGCCTGGACTTAATGACTTGCCGGTTGCTGCTGTAATTTTTACTCTGACGTGGTCAGGACGTAAAACGCCAATATGTATTTTTAGTTAAATTTGAATGATGTCCTGATATTGTAACTATGTGGGCTTATCCGTAATACTGCTTGCCGAATTGAAATCGCTTTAACTGGGAAAAGTTTTCCAAATAACTCTAGACAAAAAACACAAACTTACCTGTAAGTGGAAAAGCTGATTTGCTGCGCCAACGGAATGACTTGGAAGTCGACGGCGCCACGCAGTCTAGTCAAACGGCATTCCTGGGAAAGACGCACCTTACACTGACCAACCTGTCCTTACCTCAGCTAAACCAATCATATGGGTGAATTCCCGGATGATGATAATTACTGGCTACCCTCGACGCATTGAATTATCCTGCGATGACCTATGGTGTCAGCCAGAGTGTGGACAGGGTTCTCACTGCCCTAACTTCAACGGTCATTACTTACTTTGTCAGAGGTGAAAACTTACCGCAAGCGAGTTCAGCCATCTTGAATCCGTTGTAGTGAAAGAAAAACAGACATCAGGATAAGCTGAAAAGTCTAGAGGGCAAAGACAGCACGCGCGTGAACGCTGGCCCACGCAAAAAGTTATCGGACGTGTTGGAGTAAAGCACGAGATGCCCTAGGGGTACATCTTCCATGGACGACTCTGTAATGAACACGTCTTTTTGTTGTCCCTACAGCTGAGGTCCCACTCGAAGGCTATAGCTATATACGACCCCTACGAGCGCCCTCTACGTGCATTTCCGACTTAATCTTAATTGTTATGTAAACCAGTGACATTTCACAATCGATTCACCGAAAAGCTGTCTGCATGACATTTCGAGCCACAGCACCTTTTGAGGTCATCATTATGCTTAGAAAAATTGAATGCTTTGACAAAACGTTCGGTAGATTCTTGAGGAGCGGTATGCTGAGGCGAAATTGACACAACCTTCAGGAAAAACTGGAATCGTTGAATATCACTCAAATTTTCTGTTGCGTAGCCTATATCATGTATTTAAATTATTATTTCCTAGCTTTTACCAGCAGTCAGTGGAGTAAATTTGTGCGGGAAATTGGAGGGGGGTGACTTGCCCGGCCACTGAAATTCGAAAGGGAGGGTGCTGACACCATGGTGACACTAATATGGGGGGGCATGTTCATGATATAGATGTACATCTGTAATAAAGTATTAACATTCCTGCAGAATCTTAAATCAGAACGGTATGTTTATGGTTTTGTTAATTATTCTCCGTCATAAATGCTGTCAAATACATTTTGGCTGTTGGGAAGTCTGATCAATTCTTCACCATTCGCCTTATGTTTTTTGTCTCACCACAAAAAAGTGAGTGGGGTGATTCAATAGCCCATCCCCCCGGGACTGATGCCCTTACTGGCCGTTCGTATATGAGATCTTGATTCAAGACTGGGTTTTCTCATTCAAGGAGAGTCTACTTTCGCTTGTTTCCATAAGTTGGAAATTTCACCCAAGAGGATGACCATCTTAGGATTTCGAGTCAGACAGTGACGTATGGCCCGCCTTTACCCACGCGTCCCTACAGCATCTTTTGTGCCATACCAGTATCACAGAAACACAATTTATGTGGGCGTTTTTAGATATGCATGGCTTTCGGAATGGACACTGCATCATTTAGTACAAGAGAACCATGGGACCGCTCGGGTGTTTTTGATGACCGTTGGCTAGGTATGCTCGATACCGTGATCACCTATCGATTTCACAGTGTGTTAGAAATACACCAATAACGGAAACAAAATGATGATAAACTTACGACGAAGACAGCATGAAAGCACATGGATTTGTGCCTTGCTTCTAAATAATTATTTCCGCGTCTATGATTCGACTACTTAATATCACATAGTCTCCGGGTTTTTTTTACTAGAGCTCTGGCCAAGCACATAAATTCAAACGAATCTAAAACACTCCATGGTAGATGTCATATTGTTTACTTCTAATGATCTGCTCTACAATTTCCTGCCGTAGTTCGTTTAAAAATGGTGTGGAGTGTTTAATATTTGGTCTGATTTTTAGAGAAAATGAAATTTCAGTGTGGTTTTTTTTCGGTAGATGTATTTGAAAAGGAAGTGTCCACGAGGAGCGAAATGTCTTAGATGGTCTTGGGTAAACGCTGTAGATAGGATCAGTTGTCTTTTTTTTTTTTGCAAAATCACAACGATGAAGCTGGCAACAGCACTCGCTGGTCCCCGTTCGCTGCCGCAGGCGCCAGTCAAGACTGTAATTTACCAGGTGTGTTAAATGTATGCGCCTTGCCCCGAATAACTTCCTCAACGCGATGTGAGGTGCATACAAACGACTGGTAATTCTCTCTATCTATTCTCTCTAACATCATCGCTAAGTTATCAGGGACACTCGCTGGCCATTAATGGTGATGCTGTCCAAAAAAAGTTTCCAAACAGTGGGAGAATGTCGAAGCGTTGATTTCAATGGACTGAGAAGTTGTCTGCCTAATTTAACTCACAACATTCGTCATTGACTCTTGGAACTCTACAGGATCAGTATGGATAAAGAATTCATACTGAAGCATGCCTTGACAGAACCGAGGACACTGTGAAGTTAATTCAATTGTGTCGTCTTTCGGCCTGATGACGTCACAAGACAGCAGATTTAAAGCACCCTCCGACAAATATACAGGAAGGATTCTGAATGTGTAAAGACGAAAGCAAGGACATGGCATGAGCCTTTCCAAGGCCATTGTAAACCAAGTTAACTGCAAAAGTTGTTTTTATTTAACACTGTGTAATGTTTTGAGGTGTGTATAAAGATTCATGTTTCTATACAGCACATTGTTAAGCGATGACATCACAGTTTGCAAAACCTGATATCTTAAACCGATCATTATTATTTATCTTTTCTTTCATGTTAAATCCATCGTGTGCTCCCACTTTTTGTGCGGTCCGGCTTAGTTTTCGGCAAAATAAAACGGCCAATGGGATTTGCATTTTAAAAAAATTTTCACGTATGTATGTACTTTGTTTTGGTAACTTTTAAGATTCAAATTAAAACTAACGGAACCGTTGCATCACCCGCATGTTAACCCCAAATGATCCATTTTCTGAAAACCCACACGATGTTGCTACGTGAGCGGACTGCAACTTCTCACGAAGTTGGCCCTACTGTGCAATCAGCCATTGGGATTAAAAAGCATAATATGACATTTTTCTGATATCCTTTAGCCTCGCTAAAAATTGTACTGAGATTTACAGCGGGAAATCAAACCTGGGATGGCCATCTACTTTTTCGCAAGCCAGTTAAAAATAGATATGCATTAGAGTTTGATGGACTGGGCCGCTCTCGGGTCAGCTAGCCCGCTGCAGGGTATATACAATACTTGACCCGTCAATTCTCGTGCGTACGAACGTGAGATTTCACAAGCTGTGGTCGGTTTTGAATGTAGAGGCCGGGCCGAGGGGAAGGGAGGAAGCTACGACCAAGGTGAGGAGACTGATAGCGAGGACAGAATCTAGCAGCTGACAAGGTGATGTTGACCAAACTTTAAAGAGATAAGCATCTTTGTTCTTGCTCGCCATCCACGTGTTTTTTCCCTTTCTCATTCTTGATAACGATGGAGAATGGATTTTAACAGATTGAAGGCTATACCGAAAAGGGATTCCGAAAAGGGATTCCAGCAAAGGATGGTCATTAATTAAAGAGTCCAATTTTGGGGAAATAGTGTTGGGTGCAGAGATCGGTCTCCTCAATGGTCTGCTATGGGTTATGCGGTCCCCTACAGATCTGCTATTGGAGCAATGGGGCTTAGTTTTAGGGTCGGGATACGAAGGAGAGGTCAGGGCTAAAACTGAATAAAAAATCGTAGCTTTTAAAACGTTTCCTAGGAAACATGGGAGGACAACAGGGTAGAGTCTCGATCCCTTCCTCGGTGTTTTGAAACGTTTTCGAAGGGTTTATATGAATAATAGGGTTCCTGTCCTACTTGTGACTTTGAACGAAGTTGCTAAAAATGATGCAGAGTGCGTGCGTCAGTTACTTTATCGAAGTCGCAATCACCCAAGTTTTCACCATATTTTATAAATGTTCAGAAAAAATTTTTTCGTCGAAAGATAGTGACAAGCAAGGTTGGAAAGCATGGGCGTCACCATGATTGTTTTCCAGGGGAGCAAAACTCCTTGCTCCAGGGCGGAAATGGGGGCAAGGCACTCATCAGTTGAAAAAATGATAAAAAATGAACGGATGAAGAGAGTCAGTTTGAGTGGGTTTTTTTTCTTAAGCCAATGTGAAATTTCCATCCTTATTCATTTCTTTTCCTTTTTTTCTCGTTTCTTTGGCTGTCATCTTTGCCGTTTTCATATTTTTCAAAGTGCCTCTTCGCCCCTCGGCAGCGATGCCATACTGGAAAGGTCATATGGATTGATCTTGTTTGTGTCTCACCCGTCGATGTTTTCTCGGTTTAACAAGAGTCTCAGATTGAAATATAGTTATCACATCGCTTATTTGGAGTATATGAATCTTTTCGGTCACTTCACGCATATCTGAATTCGTATTTTGAATGTTGTCAAAGTAACGATTATATCGTTTTACTGCTCTTATTTAATAATATCATTATTTCTAAAAATCTATTACAGAAAAGGTTGTGTGCTACCACCAAGTATAGAGAACCTTGCAAAAGTTCGTCTTCCATCCCATCCATAAAAGGCAAACGCGGGACTTTTCTGGTACGTACTGGTATCATTGCCGAATTTAACAAGTCAAAACCAACCTGTAAATAGGCTTTTAATTCAGTGCTCTACATGGCACAAACAAATCGTGCATCGATCATGGCGACCAAAAAAAACTAACTGCCCCTTTAAGGCCGTTCGCTCGGACGTTTTACAACACGTTTCATTTTCAATTCAGCACGAGGAGCAAACACTTATTACAGATTGGTTTCTTAGAGTGGGTCACCTCGAGCTTCCGGTCACTCGGGGGCCCTGGCCAGGCACGGCGTGAGGTAGGTAAAGATGATCGCCGCGTATACGGGAGGTCAGCATCGGAGATGAAACAACATCTCTTCATGCGTCGCTGACGTACACACTTGTGTTTGTTGACTCAAGGTACAAGTTGAGGTGAAGTTCTCTTCATCAACCAGAAACTGCCGTCCACTGTGACCTTACAGCTTAAAAAATGGAAGGTCCCTGGTTTAGAGTACTCTTACGTTTAAAAAAAAATCATTCTGGTATTTTTGTTTTCGATGTTTAGACGCTGTAAATGCAATGTGGTGAAAGCCACCTGTAACGACAGCTTCAACAGGTTGAAAATAAAAAATACCTTGTTTTGAAACTGGAGAAATTGCAAATCAGTGATGGGAGGTGCTAGTCTTTCCAAACTTGGTCCTGCATGCAGTAAAATAGGATAGCGTGACAATATTGGGTGAGGGCGCTTCACAAAGCGTCATTATCCAGTACAAAACAATTAATCGAGGCACTGAACGGTCGTATACACTTGTCACTTTAGTACAACTGTTTTAGTATTCTTCACAAGTTCAAGCAAACGCATAAACTAAATTACAAGGATGACATTATAATCATTTATGATAACTGGTGCACTGACCTACATGAAAGCAAATATATGGGTCGACACTTTCAACGTCTTTTTTTTTCTCAAGTACACATCGATCCCCAATCGCTTTCTGAAACAACATGGCTCTTACACTGTTTTCATAACAGCTCAAAGAAAATTTTCACTTTGTTTTTGAGATCGTTTTAAGCGAAATGTCAAGACACCTGCCACTCATACGGACCTTGTATTATTTCTGAATGACACGAATGACAATTTAGCTTTCAAGTGCAAAGTGATCTTTGTTTTTCAAACTATTGGGGCGCTGCTGGTAACAAATCGATGGTTTCTTTACCGATGACCTCCCGGGTCGCTTGACGTTGTGATTTGGGGAGTGTTTAGATTTGATGAAAGTCACAAACCACAATCTGAATCTGGATATTTGGGTATGGTTGATTTATCTCCTCGTTGATTGGATAAGGATTAGGCTCTCTATTTTATGGGGGTTGGGGACAAGACTTTGTTCCTGTACGGCACATTTATGTGAAAAACCGTAAATCTGCATGGCCTCCGCTTATATACCAATGGGTTTTTCAGCAGGTTTACTGTACCAGTAAAATACAAGCGGGTCAGGGGGACGCATCTGGGCATGCCCTGGAAACGCCAGGAAAGAAAACTTTACAAATTCGGTTCTGGATCGCCCTCGGTAAGATATCATCATTGTATACCCCTGAAGAACACGCCATACAGCTGACATCAACAGAACATCCAGTGCAGGAACCAAGATGAAAGAGATTGTGACAGACATATCGCCCTGATACGGTAAACGCATGGTCAACATCACAAAAGTGATCGTGGCATGGTAACAAATGTACCTGTCATATTGTGAATCTTGAGCGATAAACAAGAAACGTGAAAAGACTATAGGAAAAAGAAAACAGCATCTAACATGACTTTCTCAACCGTGAATTGCATATCTTTATACGAATCACCCTGTGTGGAAATAATCCTCACTGCCAATGGAGGCTACAAGAACGATCTGTCCCGTTAATTCAGTGGATTTGCAGACTGCCCGTGGCAAGTTATCGCCCTTTTCCACTCATCAACGACTCAAGATGTACATGGTGCATGCACTTCACAGATACACTATCACTCACATTTCTGGATATACATCCTGAGACTTGTCAACAATCTAAGATACGACTGACAATTTCATTCAGTCGCATCCTAGACTCTTTTTCCCATTAAAATGGAGATAAACAACTGAAAACTCGACCAAAGGAACGGACGTCCTAGCTAGAAGGGATTTGCTTTATCTATTACATAAAAGTCGACTATCGTTGAAAACTAGGCGTGCCCTTCCACATTTAAAACTTTAACGATTCGAGATTCGACAACAGATTCATTGAGAAATAAATCTAAATCATTCATAAAAAAGGTTATGCCTTGGTTTGCGGGGCCAAATTAGAAAAAAAATGAGAGTACGAAAGCAAGACAAATCTTCCAGTAATCATAATGTAGTTAGACACTCCCATGCATCTAAGAATGCATATTTCACGGAATGGTTTTGGGAGCACAGTTTCAATTAATCTTTCTGCTCATCAAGTCACAAATAGATGCATTAGTAAGAATATTTCGTGAAACAGTTCCAAAAAATTCAAGCCTATAAAATGATTGTTTTAAGATATCCTTTTTACAAGAGTACAAGCTACCACGGCGAAAGAAATGAATATGACCGGTTAATACGGGATCTAAGACTGAAATCCTGATTTTGATACAGTTCACTGACAGTCATAGTTCCACGTACGTAGAAGGGATTTCAAACCTTTTTGATAAGCTTCTAAATTTAATTATTTTAAATGTATTTAAAATGTTCAGTGCAACATCAAAAAGATGACTTGATTTGGAAGATTTAATAAAGTGGGAACTGATCAGTATCCTACTGGTACTTCATCCATAGTGCATGGTGTGAGTGCAGAAGACACATTGCTAGTTTTGTTATTCAGTCCCATGATGCAGTGCGAACGACGACAAGGTCTATCGCGTGAATAAGAAGACATTGCTTTGTCATTATGTGCGGGCATTTGTCAGTATGCAGAGAAGGCTGGTTTTGACGTCTAATTTGAACCCCAGAGTTACAACTGATTGAGAATCGTTATTTCACTCTTAGATGCAGAAAATAGCATTTAATTAAACCTCCGGAATATCTTTGTAGTTCCCGCACGAAATGAGGATGTAACCAGAGAATCATTAATCAGCTCTATATCGACCAACTGCATTCCACGGAGAACTTTGCCCGCAAAAGAGAGAGAGAAGAAAAAGAAAGTCAAAGATGAGGTCACTTTGGTCTGTTTGATTTCTGCAATCGTATTGACCAGGAGATTGAAGGAAGGAAGTAACGGGCTTGGACAGACCGACATTTGCATTTTGTGTCGTGTCTTTTCGGGCGTCCGAGTCCTTTGATCGTTGGAAAAGTGAACCATGAATATCTCGCCAGGTAATTTTAGACTGGCCATAAAATCAGGCCCGTGGATGATATCAAAAGCTCATTTAGCGTAATCTTTTCCATGTTTCTTCCATCATCATGACCGCTGTGCTTTGTCGCAATGTCAACATTTTCCATTTATTTAAATTTACTCATATGGCGTATGTTAACATTATCAGTATATCAAACTAGAAAGTACACTTCCCCGGTATGTTTGAAGGAAAATCCCCAGTGAAATCATCGCAATGTTATGGGATTCAGAACTCAGTAATGAGATGAAGGAGAATGATCATGATGATGTCATCTGGTTTTCCAAAACCACAGCAGAAAATGTCGAAAAAGCACAGAAGGGGTGGACTGGGTTGCCCTGTTTGTCATATTTGCGTTTTAGTTAATCATCCTAATTACTATTTGCATAATTGAACACATTGTTACAATGTAACTGTTACAGTTCCCAGTGTCATTAATTTACAAGGAATTTTAACTGGGATTCACATTTAGAGGGGTACCTGCAATGCAAGTTTTAAAAACAGAAACCTCAAAATGAACTTTTGTGTCTCACTCGTCCTTATTTTTCAATTTTTGTTTCACTCTTTTAAAGAGTATTTAATGCCTTCTTGGTTTCATGCTAGGGAGAATATCCATATTCATGAGCAAGACTGTGATGTCATCCCGGGAAGAGAATCTCAGTGTCGCACTATTTTGTGCACAACAAAACTGCTGATTTTTTAAAGATTTTGCTAGCTTCAATTTTCTTTTCTTCGGTGATTCATTGTTGTATTAGTCTATAGCAATAAGCAAGCATGCAACCCTTTTTCAAAATTATTTCTGTCAGTGATTTAATTTGGAGTTCACAATTTTAACAGAAAAACCTTCTCTGGATGACTTCACAGCAACAGTGCCCTTAGTTGTTTAGGAAAGCGAGGACAATGCATTTAATCGAAAAGGGATGTTAAATAATTTTCATACATAGAAGGTACAGAAAAATTGGGTCCAAGAAAAATTCATTTCTGATACACTTTACGAATTGTCTCTCCCTCGATCCCCAGTGTACTCTTGTAGATATTTTCTCGGTTTGCCAAAAGGGTGGTGGTGATGGGGGTGGGGTAATCCGGTGGCACATGGCCACCTTCCAATGATGAACAATGAGTGGGGAGACATGCATACACCCTCGGGATCTACGCCCTCGCTTGGGAAGCTCCAGGAGAACCCCTCATAAAACGGTTTTTATGATTGCCTAAAGAAATAGCTTGAATTGGACTTGCTTAGTTTTATCCATTTGCTCTTCTGACACATGTTCTCAAACCAGGAAATATTGATCTGCTGTATAGTCCAGTATATAGTACATCTGCTGGATGGAAGGTGCATGACTTTATCTTTTGTTTAGAGCTCTTTATTTATGGTTTACTCAAAGAGCTTACCTATATATTGCTCATCACATCAACTGTCATATTATTTTTTTCCTCTCTTTTCATTTAGAACACTCCACTGGATGACATTTCTCGCATTCTTGCTAGCGCACAACTTCACGGGTAACGCAGCTCCTCGCCGCATTAATTGTGGGACGCCCTCAGAGGCTCGAACGAAGGTGGAATAATTATTACATTAATCGTCTGCGGCGCTGGATCCGAATTTCGTTACTGCACAAGTTGCCGTGCACGATATAGGGCCGATGGGTACCCCCCCCACACACACACGTACACACACTTTTGCAGGGCCTATAATCCGCCTCGAGCAGAAGCACCCCCTCATCTCTTGAATAGAGCCATATTGGTCGGGATTGTTCATTTTGTTGGTAGCGTTGCGACCATAAAGTGTGCGTGTCATAGTCGTTCGTGAACTAGCGAAGTTCAGTTCTGACAAAAAAAGACTCAGTTGCAAAGAAATTTGCGCCCTCTCTTGGTCCAGCTCGAGGTTCATAGGGTGGCTTAATGGATCAACCTGTTAGGCCGAGTTCGGGCGGCCTGTTCTTGACACGGGTTTCGCGTTCTCACGCTCA